>PITA01019360.1:0-37757 GCA_004023965.1 Spilogale gracilis | reverse complement strand
AAGTTTTTCTCTGAAAAGTGAAGTAAGCGTGGCTGTGTGTTGACAGGAGGCGGAAGACTGACCCCCTCACCTCTGAGGGGCACATGCTCAGCTCCTGGGCCATCCCCTGAGTCCTGCCAGGGGATCTGACTCCCCCATCTTTAAAAGGATCAGAGTCTTTTCTGGGACACAAGAGATAAGCCCCTTGGAGTCCTTTATACCCTCCGTTTTCCTATTATTCCCTTGTTATCTGGGGATTGCAGAGTTTTTGGATTGTCATTACTAAATTCAGCTTGGGATTTCACCTGATTTTCATCTTAAATTCCTCAAACAGCTTTACTGATACAGAGATATTGTATAAAAATGATATGAAAGATGTCAAGATCACTTGCTGATCAAGGAGATGATTTGCCAAAAGTGGATTTCTGAAAAATAGTTCTATCTGTTCATGGTTTAAGAAAACCCCTCAGCTTTCCTTTGTGAACAAAAGCTACCAACACTCATCAAAAGGCAATTCATTTTCAGGGTGTGCTCACTTCTGAACCATAACACCTGTAGTTTTCTTCCTGAAAAATGTGTCTGTGCAAAGCCTGTGTCCTCTGCTGTACAAAGTAGCCTCAAGGGAGGTAGACCAGAAGGCCGTGCGGTCTCCTGCCAGATGGGAGGAGCCACAGCCAAGTCTGACCTACTTGTCAGAAGAACAACATACTGGATTCAGCTGCCTCACTCATGGCCACACAGGTAAAAAGCACATTTCAGTTTGAAAGTCCATTATAACTAAGAACAGGCTCTCTGATAACACCTCTATTAAAACCAATACATAGATCATAAACAGTCGCATAGGCAAAGCCTCTGTCCGGGTCCTAGCACACAGTAAGTGCTTAGATAATGTGCACTTCCCTTCCTTTCTCTTATAGTTATAATTAAGTATAATTTGCATCAATTCTAATTGACATATCTATTTGATAGATTCATACCGGAGAGGAATTGAGCTTCCAGTATTATGGTTTCAATATCCAATTTTGAAGAAAGCAGGAATATACACAAATTTGCCAGCTACTGTGATTGTCATTGTCATCATCACGTTCATGTTAATAATGGACTCTAAAACACTTGTGGATGGAAACTGGATCTTCTCCCCCAGAACTCCCTGTCCTTTTCATAAAGCCTTGGGTAGAGTTTTTAATCAATACCAAAAATGAAATCTCAGCTTTCCGCAAGCCTTGATATTTTGGGAGTCTTTGATGAATTCACCACATTCCTAGTGATTGTTCTTCTCCTCAGCATTATTCAGAAATGCCAATTAGTTTCCACTGAAATGCAGCTGTCTGATAGAAACTTGTGAATATCTTAGTTTCCCTGATGATGCCTATGGATTTCTCTGCATTACACAAGGAGATTAAATAAGGCCCCCAGAGAATTCATGCTACCTCTCGCTTTTGGTCAACCAAGAAAGTGTCCTCCTGGGAACCCATTAAAAGACCCACAGTGTTAAAGTCCAGAGTTCAGGTACCTGATAACAAATGGCAGTTTCTTCTTGGCCCACTTGGGGCTTTCCCTGTAGTCTGAATTCTGCTCAGAGTGGCAGGATTTGTCCTGAAATCTTATCTCATTACTCCCCTGCCACTTCCAGAAGGGGCTATGTTTGCCTTCAGCATCTCTTTGGGCCAATTTAAAGGGTGACATCATGACTCTTCCCTTTGTTTCCTGAAGTAACAATTTTCTAAACCACTTATTTCATTTTGCATCTGACATGAAAGGAAAACAAGTGATATTTAAAAAAAAAACAAACCTGTCAGACAGGTAGTAAAATCTGTAACTCATTAAAGCCATACCCGGCTTCTCAACGCTTTCCCACGTCTGAACAGTTACGTAGAGTAAAACACCTTGACTATCTCCAGCCACCCTTGAATGTTGTCTAATGGTACGAGGCCCTGATTACATTATGCAGAAAGATTGCTCCAGATGGGACCTCTATCGGCGGACACCTGGAGACCTCCAAGATGGTGGCACCTCTGATCGCGTGAGAAGAACTTGCCACGTGTGTGTTTCCCACAAAACAGTCTGCATAATTACAAAGTGCTCGTCACAGGCAGACAGGGACTGAAGACTCCTTTCCTTGGGTCCCTGTGGCTTTGGAAAGCCAGCTCTGCTTTCCTCATCTTGTACTTAACCTCTTCCGACAATTTCCATGATTTGTAGGAAGTCACTACAGAAAGTTTCACACCGCAGTGAGTATTCTTTCTCGTTTTGCCACTCACTGTTTCAGGGTAGGCAGTGAGAGGCAAGCATCTACAATGGCAGAGAATAGCCGTGCATGAAGTCGGCCAGTCTGGTCTTTGAGGACGATTCTTGTTGGTTCTTTGGTGCTGCCAGAGCGGATCTCTAAAAGAAATAGCTTATTTGTCCCAGCTCCCGATGGCTTTCCCTACCTCCCCTAAAAGATTGCGTGTACCCTTTTGTAGCTTGAATTTGTACCCCTTCAAGGGTCCAAGAAAGCTACTCTCACTGTCATCTGAAACTGCTCTTCCCTCCTGGTCCCTTTCATTCATAGCATTTTTAGAAACCCCACGTGGTACCCAACAAATGCTCAGTAGGTCTTTACTGAATAAGCAAAGACCTATAGGTCCATCAAAAAACGCGTATACACAAAAGAAGGAGCAAGTTTGGTCACACACCTTGAGGAAGCCAAAATTCTGCTTATGTGCAAAATATAAACAGAGACTCTCACAACAATAATTCTATGTACTACTTTTTCTTTATTTTTTCTTTCTTTATTTTTTTATTGTTACTTAAATTTTTTTTTCCAGTGTTCCAAGATTCATTCCCCATTCCCCACACCCAGTGCTCCAAGCTTTAGGTGTCCCCAGTACCCACCAATAATTCTAAATGATCCAAGATGTGAGAGAAGAGACTGATTGAAGGGGCTGGAGAACTCTAGAAAGGTTTTGTAAAAAGGAAAAAAATTCAGCAGAGGTTGATCATGTTAGAGGAGATAAGAATTTGGAGAGAACAATTCAAGAACCACAAAGAAGCAAAACATAGTTTGAAGAGTAATTCTATAGGTTACTAGGGGCCTAACTTTGGAAAGGAGCCCCATTATCCTCATCTTTCTCATCTCTTCAATGAAAACAGTAACATTCACATTGTCAGTAATTGTGAGTAGTTAGTAAGATAATGCTGAATTAGCATGGTGCTTGGTAAAAATAATATACAACAGCTACTACTGTTATCACTGTGATTGTTTTTATCAGCAGCAATAGTATTATGAAGACAATGAACAAAACCAGCCTGATGAATTAAATGTCTCAAATGGACCACAAGGGAAATAAAACCTGTGAACTTACAGGAATGCAAAGGTACTTGGATGTGATCGTGAATGCAGAATGTTGATTCTGTAAAACAAGGACTTATTACATATTTCCAAAAAGAAAGTAAATATTAATTTTCCTTGTTGTTGTTCCTTTTTTAAGAAGTAAACTTTATGGCACTTAATAAAGGGAAAGAATCTCACACTACCTAAATGCCCGTTAAGTGAGTGACACTCTTTCCGACATACATTATCATATTTATTTTCTTAGGATGTGGTAACTAGAAGAAGAGCTAGTATTAAAATCCAAACATGTGTGATCCCAAACCCAATATTTTTCTAACATACAATGTTGCTTCCCTAACCAAAGGTCACTTGTGAGATTCAAATTTGTGCCAGGTCCTAAAACACCAGAACAGGGATTAGCAAACCATAGTCCATAGGTCAAATCTCATTTTTAAAAAGATTTTATTTATTTATTTGACAGAGAGGAAAACAGCAAGAGAGGGAACACAAGCAGGGGGAGTGAGAGAGGGAGAAGCAGGCTTCCCGCCGAGCAGGGAGCCTGATGCGGGGCTCGATTCCGGGTCTCTGGGATCATGTCCTGAGCTGAAGGCAGATGCTTAATGACTGAGCCACCCAGGTGTCCCTCAAATCTCATTTTTATAAATGAAATTTTACTGGACCAACCACACTCACCCATGCCATATTATCTGTGTTCACTTCTGAGCTGCAGCCTCTGGCTTGAATTACTGCAGTGGACCCACAGACCTGTGAAACCTAAAATGTTCACTAGTTGACCCATGACAGCAAGCAAGTGTGTGGACTCCTGAGCTTAAGTATAGTCCTACCCTTCCAAGCCATCTTTCTCCTCTTCTCCCCTTTCTCTTACATAATCCAAACATATTTTCGAGTCTGGTTCATGTCATTTCATTGTAAAAATCCTTGAGAGTACTGCAGGGGCATCAATGTAGAGCTCGACCTTCCTTGTGTAATAGTCGGGGACCATCCTGACCTCTCTATGCTAGGATTTTTAGCCTGCTTCCGTATCACCTTCTCCATATAACCTCCCCAGCAGGCTTAGTTCTGATGGTCCACTGGTTTCATGCTGCCCTTTGTCATTTCTGCATGGTGCCATTCTAGTCACCCTTCCAAGCCCAGATCAAATGTCAAGCCCTCTGAGCAACCTCCTGTCCCACCTCTTCTCCAGTTGGTATTGACCTTCCCTTCTGCCCAGCTCCAGTGTCTTTGTGTTACACTGATTTGCACATGCCTCATGTTCCCTTCCTTATAGGCTGTAAGTTCCTACATGGTGGAGTGTGTCACAATCATCTTTATCACCCCATACTACAAAGCACATTATCAATACATAATACATTTTTAAAAGATTTATTTATTTATTTATTTACTTGACAGAAACACAGTGAGAGAGGGAACACAAGCAGAGGGACTGAGAGAGGGAGAAACAGGCTTCCCACTGAGCAGAAAGCCTGATGTGGGGTTCGATCCTAGGTCTCCAGAATCATGAGCTGAGCCGAAAGCAGTTGCTTAACCAACTGAGCCACCCAGGCGCCCCTACATAATACATTTCAAAAAATATATGAGAATTCCCCTGGATTTAAGAGCAAATAATCTAAGCATATTCTGATTTTGCATAAGGAAAACAAAGTCATGTTTATATTAACATAAATATAAAGATTAGATAAAGATAAAACATAACTATAAAATATAAAAATTAAGTATAAAATATAAACATTCCTCAACTTTATTCAGCATTTCATTGATTGAAGTGCTAAAGGAAATTTAAATCTAGTTTCTTAGTGCATTTTGTCTTGCCTAGAATATTCCCCATCATCCTAACAAGTGAAGATGTATCCTTAAAATCAGTCATTATTCTGTACTGGGCATCCTATTCTTCCCAAATAATAGTAAAGATGATAAGCTTGAGGACATAAGTCATGGTGAAGATTTTCTCTGCAACTCCATAGTAATTGTCCATCCTTGATAATAGCCCATACTTGACTAACATCTAAAATCAACCATCCTCAATGAAAACTATTATTAGTACAAATGAAAAATATGTTGACAAACTCATATTTAATCATATAACTTCCTCATTTTTCATGGTATTTTACTTAACACTATGCTAATCATATTCTATTTAAGACTTTATATTCTTGGATCTTAGATTTCTCAAATTTCATTTGATTTTTAAGATTTTGCTATTTACAACTGCTAAAAACCAAATATGGCATACTCATTCAAACTCTCACACGTTGGCCAAAGGCTCGATAGAAAATGTTTACACATTAGAAAACATTGTGAAAAAATATCTATTTTGGGTAAAAATCTATACATCCAAATCCTCAGAAAAGTAGAATTTTAAAATTATTTAACACGAAAATCTTCTAGTCTCTTCTAGTTCTGCTGGTAAGTAAATAGAAATACATTTGACCCTTGAACAACATGTTAGTTAGTGGTGCCAACCCCCTGAGCAGTTAAAAATCTGCATAAAGCTTTTAACTCCCTAAAAACTCAACTACTAATAGCATAGTGTTGACCAGAAGACATATCAATTACATAAAAAGTTGATTAATACATATTTTGTATGCTATATGTATTATATACCACATTTTTATAATAAACTAAAGGGAAAAAATGTTATCAAGAAATCCATAGGGAAAAGAGAATACATTTACAGCACTGTAAAAAATCCACATCTGAATGGATCCATACAGTTCAAACCTGTGTTTTCCAAGGGTCATTCTTGATTACTTAAAACACACACACACACACACACACACACACACACATACACACACCCCTAAGCTTTTTTGATGAGGAAACTTTTTTTTTCTGGGAAAAGACTGTAAGAAGGCATTTGTAGACTAGGAAAAAGATCTCCCCACACCATTATGAGAGTTAATGTTGTGTATCAGCTTAACTAAGCAAAGGGACAACCAGAAACATTAATTCTAAGCATACCTTAAGGATGTTTCTGGAAGAAATTGATATTTGAATTGGGGGCCTGAGTTCAACAGAGAGCTCCTCCAATAAAAATTTGCATCCTCCCATCACTTGAAGGGCTTGAAGAAGACAGAGAGACAAAAAAGGCTGAATTAGCTCCTTGCCAGACTAGAGAGCTAGTATGTGGTTCACCTGCCCTCAGTGCTCCTGGTTCTTCAGACTCAACCTGGAATCTGGATCATCAGTTCTTGGCTTCTGGGTCTTCAAACCACAGCTTTCTTTGTCTCTAGCTTGCAGATGGCACATTGTAGGACTTCTCAGTCTCCATAACGATATGAACTAATACTTTATTATAAATCTTTTTTTAGACAGGTAAATAGATAGATGATAGATAGATAGATCTTATTAGTTCTTTATTATTATTATTATTATTATTATTATTATTATTATTATTACTACTACTACTTCAGGTAGGCTCCATGCCCTGTATGGAGCCCAATGCAGAGCTTGAACTCACAACCCTAAGATCCAGACCTCAACTGTTATCAAGAGTTGGATGCTTAACCAACTGGGTCACCCAGGTGCTTCAAGACACCCTATTAGTTCTTCTTCTTTGGAGAATCCTGATAAATGCACCCATAATTTCCAGGATGCTGGAAAGATGTAGGTCTATGTACTTAAAGGAACAATAAAACTCACTGGGAGACCCTGACTCATCTTTTAAAGCTGAACCTCATTAGAACATCTCTACTGGTGTAATATCAGATATCCCTAAGGAAAAAGTAGGCATGGATGTGTATTGGAGAACTGTAGACTCTTGAGAAGGTCTGGGCTCAAGAGAAAGGTTCACCCTGCAGGTGGGCTGTAGTCAATTGCTTTACATGTGGCTGAGACCAATAACTCTCCAGATGGGAACACCCTGAAATCTGGACATGCCTTAGGGACATCATTATAAGTGCAGCAAAGGTCTGCAGTATTGGGTGCTAAGGCCAATGGAGACACAGAATGAATCACATAATCCTGTCCACTCCACTTCCTCCTTGTCAAACCTGCACACAGAGAAGGGACTGCCTAACCTAGATGACAGCATGTTCAGTCTCCCCACAGTGACAGGGCGGCCACCAGAATGGTTAGGTCATTTCTGTCTCAATGGTGGCAGAAATGTGAAGTGAAGAAAACTGAATAAGCCTTCTGATTTTCTCTGCTCTGAGCATTATCCACTCAGTTCTGATATGGATTACCTGGAGAGGGAAAGAGAGAAAGAGGGAGAGGGGAGGGAGGAAGAAGGAAAACAGCAAAGGAAAGGAAGTCAACCGCACAGGAGGTGAGACAGACTCCAGGAATTGTTTAGTATGAATATTAGATGAAATTGAAGGTACCCGTAAACACGCAAAGTAAGTGTGTCTTCTCTAAAACTAAGTCTTTAAAAACCCGTATTAAAAACAACCCAATATTTCTTCACACAAAGTAACAACTGAAGTGGCGAACTTCTAGAAGGTGCCATTTGGGAGTCACTAAGAATTCCTCACTGCTGAGTGGAGTACTACACGACCCTTCCAGATTGGTACAGTCAGGTGTGCCTGGTATTTGTCATCTTTAGCCCTATTTTAATTAGCATTTGGTGACTTACAGACTTTCAAATTAGATATAACCTCCCTTAATCTCCTCAAACACCCCAGTGAGGATATATTTTTATTCTATGACATAGATGAATAAGCTAAGGCTCCTTCTTCTCAGGTCAGTTCACCAATAAATGAGTTTGAAATGAACCTGATGATACAAAAGCAGACTGGCTCCCATTCTGGATGAAATCTTTTTTTTCTCTCTCCATTTTTGACAGTTAAACAACAAAATTCTAAGTATGTAAGCAAGTAAGTAAAGTAACGGATGATAGATGATAGATAGATAGATAGATAGATAGATAGATAGATAGATAGATAGATGATAGATAGATAGATAGACAGACAGATATGAAACAATTAATAAACCTCAGACATCCATCATTTAGGTCTAAGGGGCTTCCCTTATTTCAACCAGTCTCTCCATTTTTATCTGTCAACATTAAGAAAGAGTAAGTTTCTCCATTCAAAGGCAGCTGCCATCCAATTAACACTTGACTCCAAGTAATAAATCATACCACAGATTTTATTGACAACCCGTAGGACATTATCTTTCCAATGACACGTGGCATGACCTTTCACTCCAAATAGTGTTAAAGAGGTCCAAGTACAGCAATTCAGAAGCTGCCGCAATGCCTGGGCAGGACACATCCTGGCAGATTGGGGGGGCCCACCAAGCGCAATACGGAAAGGGCATGTTTTGCTTGAAATACAATTACTGTTGATTAAGCGCCATCCAACATCACATGTGTACACAATCTATTTTTAACATGCATATTTAAAATCCAATTGAACTGGGTTTTCTTTCTCAAGAGTTCATTATTGCTACCTTTTTTTTTCCCCACAGAAAAATCAAGTGTTCTATAATGCATTTTGTGTAGAACACTGTTCTAACACCACAGAAAATTCCGTTAAATGTCAGAAGAATTTAAAGCCTTGTTGTTGAAAATCACAGGCTCAGGATGTTACGAGTATTTAGATCTTTGGAAACTTTAATAACCAATGAGTGTGAAAATCTTTTAGAAGTCCCTACTTGGCAGCAGCAGATGATACGATCACTAGTTTATTAAAAGAAACCAGCAATTACGCATGTGAAACAAGGGAAAGATTTGCAGTGCTCTTAGTTTGGTGCCAAGTAAGCATTTATTCCCATACATTGTCATACATTTCAAAATACAAGCATTCATTTTCATTCATTCGTTCATTCATTCATTCATTCATTCATTCATTATACTAAATAGCAATGTGTGTGAGGTTGTTCAAATAATTTGCCATTTTGCTTCTTCCCATGAGTGATTAAGATATTGGAAGAAAAGAGTCAGAATTTAATCTAGATGTGGAGATTGCGGGAGACATCAGAAGGACTCCCACACATCCACACCCACACCCACACACACACACGTGTGCTCAGGCACACACCCATGTGCACAAGTGTGTTCACACACAGAGACGCACACCACACAGAGTCATCTAACACTGAAAATAGAAAGGTAGGAAGACGCTTTTCCTTCTGGTTCAACACTAGATGATTCTGGAAAACATGCCTACCCCGAACAACTATTCATGTTGATTCATGTCTCCTTTCAGGAACGAGCCAAAGACCACTAACCGCTGGCTTTTTTCACCCTCCGGTAGGGACAGGGCTACATGTATGAAGCCCGATGCTGCAGACAGTAATTATCTGGCAAAGAACTATTGTGGAGGCAAGATAATTAATATCAAAATTAGCAAAACAAAAAGTAGAAAAGAATATAATAGGAGAAAATACGTTTGAATGCCATGCAGAAGATGCTACCAAAATTTACAAAGATGACAATCTACTCAACCCAACCCGATGTCAATACTGACTCCCACCCTTAGACAAGCCCGCACTGAGCGAGCGACACTTAGCACGCCCTCACCTGGACACTAAGGATACAGAAGTGAACACGAATATTCCTCCATATGATCAAGTGCACACACAAATAAATTAAACTACGAAACACAACACAAGAATAACCCCCATGTAAACCTTAGCCAACAATTCTAACTATTTTATATCAGATATTTGTTATATATTATATACATAAATCCAACAATAGAATTAATCAGGAAGGCTTCATAAAGGTGGTGAATTTTAAATCCACGTTTGAAGAAGGAAAGGGACAGGTTTTGATGCCCCAAATTGGGGTGGACAGATCAGAAAAAATCTGTAACTTGAAATATTAGGCAAGCAAAAAAATTAAATTGTGTGCAAAAGGTAGATACTTAAAAACTATTCCTTGAGTGGAAAAAGGTTTAAGAGAAGAAGGTGAAAGGAGTAAAGACTCACTTCATAAGAGGACTCTTAATGAATCTTAAACCTCTGTCCTTATTTCCTGGATAATTGTTAATATATTTGACATAAGTATGTATGTTTTAAAGTGATAGAGGAAAAACACAAGTTATAAACATAAGTTTAAAACATAAGTTTTAAAGTTAATTTAGTAACTATGACCTTGGAGAAGTAATTCTATCTCCTCCCCTCTGATCTGAAAAATACACAAACACTTGTAACTTACAACATAGCTTTGAGGATTAAGCAGAGTAAAATACGTAAAGAATGGAGGGTAAAGCTTGATACCAAGAGCGCACTGAACAAATGTTAGTTCATTTGCTTCCCTAAATAGTATCACCCTGAGCACTTGGGTACAGGAAATTCTTACAATCTGATTTTACTAACATATCATAAAGAACTAGAACATAATGATATTTGAAGACATGACTTTTCTGTTTGATTCACACTACTCTAATAAAAGAAAATTCTCTAAGTTATGATTTTATAAATCTGCTTTGCCATAGTCCTCATAGAAATTCAATAACGCAAATCTTCCATGGTTTCATCAAGATTAGGCGCGCGCTCCTGTTGGACCAAGAGCACGTTCAGCGATGGTGCATCACTTAAACACACACCACACATTACTGGTAGAGCAAGTATTTCTATAGTTAGCCATCAGGTATGAACTAATGTCCTCATACACTTTTTTTTTTTTTTAATTTTGCTTCTTTTGAGTGCTGTGCTCATTTTTCCCTCCTGTTGCCCCATATGGTCCTGCCTGGTGCATTGTGTATAACAGCCACTTGATAAAGACTTATAACAAGTATTTCCTCAACTGTGAGAAAGGGGAAGGGAGCTCTCTGTGTACCCCTGCTATCATCTCCTGACTGGCGCTGCCCACTCTAATGTCAAAGTGAGACGGATGCGGCCTTCTTTCTACTCCCTCCCTGCAGCCAGGAAGCCCCTCCTCTCTGCAGCAGTCAGCAGCCCCGTTCTGGATGGTGCCAAATCTTGCCTCCACTCTGTCCCAGAGGCAAGGAAGGGGGGGCCATGAAGTGTCTAAGTCAAGGTCACCCCAGAAGTAGGCTGGGCTCATCACGCACGCAGGTGAAAACCGTGCAGTGAGGTTCTGCCCTCACGTCCTCCCCAGAAAGCAGTATGGTGAGTCTTTCACAGAGGTGCAGAATTTTAATGAGACGCTTGTTGTCCAAATGTGGCCTCTTAAGCACAGGTGCTTGACCTCTCTAAAAATGGGGGTGTCCTGCCATGAGGAAAGTCGCTCGCCTCAGTAAACAGCACATAACCACCACTGTAATGAGTTAGAAACTGGAATTTCACATAGACGGATTTCAAAGTAGGAAAGAATAATTTATGGGCAGGAACAACGCAATAATGAAATAATTCAGACTGGCTTTGGTTTTGCCAGCACTCATAAACAGGCAATGAGAATACCCCAACATGTGGAGCTTAAAGTAAAACACAAGGCTATTTCAATAAGGCATGGCCAATACAATTCAACAAACATTTTTTTAAACAACATATTATTGAGCATCCAGCATGTGATTTTTTTCTATTCGATTTGTTTATTACTAATATAGTCCCTGACTTAATGTTTCCTGTCTTGTAACGAAGCATTCGCACTACTGAGCTCTGCTTGATTTGTCTTCTTTCCCACTTGCAATTAAAATGTCGCTAGGAATTTAGCGTTTCCCCACAATGAAGTTGAGCCTGGTGAAGGCAGTTCTCCCATCAGGAAGCAGCTGCTTCACAGATACCTGCTTCATCAGTGACGCAGGCAACAACCCACCTTGCTGAAGCGTAGTAGCTCGCGTAAATAGAGGTCCTTCTCCAAGATGTTTACTTCTCAAAACCCCGGACATTTACACCAGCCTATTTTTCTCCCAGACTGACGATTTAGTAAGTTTCACTTAATTCACTGACTTATTATCCATTCATCGAGTGATCGTTCATTCCTTTAATCAATATTGATTATTAATATTGGGACGGGCTCTTACTGAAAGCTGGAATTGTAGGGGACCCGATCAACACAGGGGCTGACCCATGGAGCTGACAGCCTGTGGTTCTGTCTGGTAAACAGGGAGACTGCGTGAGGCTCTACGGTGCCAGCAGCCTGAAAGGGCGGCGATGGGCAGAGCAGAGTATACACACCAAGAAGCCGGAACGGTGTTCAAATACTTCTACTACAGTCTTGAGAAGGGGGAGACGTTTTACCTTCTGATCCCTAATCACCTCATGAATAATTATAGAACCTTCAAAGGGTTGGTGTGGGGGAAAGGGAATCATTCCAGGGAAGCACCCAGCACCCAGCACCCAGCATGCAAATGCTCAGTAAATGTAAGCTACTACACACATGTCCGGCTGGCTCAGTTCGAAGAGCATGTGATTCCTGAGCTCCAGGTTTGAGTTCAAGCCCCACATTGGGTGTAGAGATTGCTAAAAATCTTAACAACTATTATTTTGTCTAGTTTTTTCAGCTGAGGATTTGATTTTTTGGAGCACCTGGGTGGCTCAGTCGGTGAAGCGTCTGCCTTTGGCTCACGTCATGATCTCAGGGTCCTGGGATCAAGCCCATGTTGGGCTCTCTGCTCAGCGGGGAGTCTGTTTCTCCTTCCCTCTCTGCCTGCTGCTCTGTCTACTTGTGCTCTCTCTCTGTCAAATAAATAAATGAAATCTTTAAAAAAAGGGGGGGGTTCATTTTTTTTTAGACCCAGTACTGGGATGACTAACTGCCAGCCTTCAGCCAGCTGCCGCTGCTCAGAGCAAGCACACATACCTTACTTCTTCTGCGCTATAGCACTGATTAAAAATAGATTTTCATTCCCCCCAGGACAAAGCTAAATTTGTGCACCTGTGCTTTCTCATTTCCCTAGGTGAACCCTGTCAGCCCCCTGGCAATATGCTCTTCAAATAAGTTGTGGTCCCCACCCAGGCTCACCCATGTCTGCAAGACTAAAGAAATTCAGGAATCATTCCCTGCAGAGAAGGGAAACTTGCTCATTAGACAAGAGTTATTAAATCACTTTTGCACAATTGTCATAAACCTATTTTATTAGTTCTAAGAAATCAATTGCAATTTTTAAGAAGCTTCTGATGAATTATAGAAGCGACTGCCCGGTACCAAAGTTTCACGCTGTACAAATTCTTTGGTAGAGTGGAGTGGTGGGAGCTGGGGCCCCCTGGCCGGTAGGGAGGACATTCCAAACGTAGGGAGCTGGACATTAGGTTCTTTAATCTAAAATTATTATGTCCTTGGCATTTCTGGGCATTTAATGCCCTGTGCTATATCTCTCTCCTGTGAATTCTGGGTGTGTTTATCTTAATTTACAGAGACAATTTAAACATCTTTGTCCGCCTCAGCCAAATGATTAGCAGTGTGGAGGAATATTTCAACGATATTTCTATGGTTCATTAGAAGTCAAATATTCCAAACTCTCAAACTTGATTCCAAATGCCCTGAGAATGAATCCAGTCTTTTCAACTTGCCCCAAGAAAACACGCGCGTTGCCTGTGAATATACAATAATGAATGGAAAAAGCACAGCAGAGTCGTGTTAAGGCTGGGAGAAACTTGGCTGTTCGGCACTGTGGTTCTCACTGCTCTCCAGGGCCGGATGGAACCTTCGCTGACTCCCCAGCACACCCTGAACAGGTGCAGGCAGCCGCTCGGAGTGGGGACTGCGGGAGCTGGGGGGACAGCAAGACGCAGCACCAGGGTCACCTCAGTTCTAATCCTTCATTGCAGGAGGCATCAGGAACAGAGCAAGAGAATGGTTGGACCTCCTGCCCACGAGGACGCACCCACGCTCTTCCTTCTGCCACAACTTCCTTCTATCACACAGGCCTCCCTCTCCCTACGAGCCCCGCCTCCTTCCAACTAGGCTCCGCCCTTCCCCAAGCCCCTCCCCTTTAATCCACACCAATCCCCTTTCCCGTTTTCTTTAGGCCCCTCCTCTTCGCCCCAGTCCTCTGGATGCAAATCTTTTTCCTTCAAAGCTTCAGAAGGAACCATGGATATGGGGGTTCTGCCAGATTCCATCCTCTGCCTCCTGCTTCTTCCCTCTTCCTTTCCCTCAGAAGTCCCTTTTGCTCCCACAGACTCAACCTCCACTCTAATAGCAGGAGTTCCCGTGCCAGATGCTCTGCCACTTTCCAGCTGTGGAACTGTAGACACGTTATTTAAAATCTCTGCCTTAGTTTCCTCTTCTGTAAAATAGGAACGATAAGAGTACTTCATTACATGGGCTTATTGTGAGGATTAAATGAGTTGATTTCTACCTGCGGTGTTAACAAATGCACCTGTATAAACATCAGCCATTTACAAGTATCGCTGTCGCTATTTCTCAATGCAGATGCCCCACCCGTCTTAGAGACGCTGAGAAATTCCACATTCATCTCAGAATCCAAATGTCCCAGTCTGCAGCACTCATCGTATCGGCATATCCCAAACCTGTTCTTGTATAAATATTTTCGACTCCCGATCAAGGATAAGGACTAACATTCCTTGAGCAACTCCCTTCTTCCCAGAACCCCCGCCCCAGAACCGTCGCTTTTACAGGTCTTGACTTCCCCCAGCCCCTCACTACTTCCAAAAGCACATGTGCGACGTACCCCACTTTCTTGCTTTTACCACATACTAGGACACACAAGGATTTTTATACATTTCTGTAAGAAAGAGAGGGTGGGGCTTCGGAGGGGAGCCACGTAGGAAGCAGACAGTCCCTGCCGTGACCAGAGAAGGAGGCCACTGGTCCCTTGTTCCTCCCACACCCAATATGCCGGGGAAATCCGCACTTCTTACCTGCCACGGAGATGGGCCACTCGTGCCCACCCCGAGAGTGAGCGACGCGGCTTTCACAGAAAGCTGGCACACGGAGGCAGAAGTCAGCTTTAAGATTTCTGTGGGGCCTCTGCCACTCCTCATCTGGGCCTCTGTTGGGGCATCCAGACCTATGTCTCCTCCCCGCCTGGTGCTCATGCGTGTGCCTGTAGGCGTGTGCTTGTAAGCACCTGTGCGTGTGTGGGTGCGCGTGCACATGAGCACGTGCGGGGGTACGGGTGGGTGTGCGTGCACCGTGTGTGTGTGGAACACATCAGCACACCCTGAAGTCTCCTGCTCTGCCCCAAACGGCCTATCACCAGGGCCCCTCCTGAAGGGGTGACCCCTTCCCCGGGGGGTACAGTGTCTTCATCTGGTTGGAATACTTCGTTTCCCCCTAACGCTTTTGGGATGGCTGCAACTTCCCCTTCCTGGGCTATGGGTGGAACACTGTAATATTGTGGGGTCTTGTCTTAACAGAACTGGGGGAGCAACTTCTTCTAAGTGTCCCAAACCCCTCAATACTGATACTGATACTGAGATAATCCAGCCTCTAAACTTTCCCTCATATATGGCGTTGGCTCTGTCTGGAACCTCTCCCTCCCTCTCTATCATCTGGTCAATTCCTATTCATTCTTTATTATTATACTAATTTTTTTTCCATAACCCAGCCACCCTTATCCTTCCTCCTTACCCTCCGCAACCTTGTTTGTTTCCTGAGGTTAAGAGTGTCTTATGGTTTGTCTCCCTCCTGAGTCCCACCTTGTTTCATTTTTTTCCCTCCCTACCCACCATGACCTCCCACCCTGCCTCTCAAATTCCTTATATCAGAGAAATCACATGATAAGTGTCTTTCTCTGATTGACTTATTTCTCTTAGCCTAATTCCTATTCATTCTATCATCTTCCTTATGTTTAATGTGAGCTCCTCTCCAGTGTTCCTCTAGAGGAATCTTTACTCCTCCCTATTCTACTACATACAGTTGCTCAGGTCGTTCACTGTGCAACTCCAGTGGGTGTTATTTTTGCAACCAGTTACGTTGGAATACATATGAATAGTGTCCTCCTGGAGTTGTGCAAGGTACCTATATGACATAACACTCTCTCTTTTGTTCTTCTTCAGCAAAGTAAAATCTTGTTTTTGTATAATTTCTTATCTATTACTGAACTCTACATCTGAGAAGTAGGTTTTTCCTCTGAATCTAGGGCAACTTCTAGAACCTTCCAGAAACAGGTGGCTCTCTCTAAATGTATAATATATGAGCCAAATGATTGGTTAATTCCAAGGAATCATCAATTCTCCACCTGCTCCTCAACCAAACTACTAACCTAATAAAGATACGGGCGGTTATCCTCATGCGTACTGTAAGCATCTTGGGGAGGTGGGGTGCTCAAATAAAAACCCAGAAAAAGAATGTGTTGAATAAAACTGTGTGGGCACTGAAAAAAAAAAATCTCAAGCACCCTGCACGATTCTGGTCGAATGCTGGGGTCCCATGAGCTTCCCCACCTGCGTGCATACACAGCTCCAGGGCTCAAAGTGAAGCAGGCAGGTAAACAGACTGCTTTGGGAGGAAATGTTGACATTACTTGTCTTCACCCTGGAAAAGGTCAAAGGAATCTCTCGGCGGAGGCATTCCATGCAGAATGCTCGGCCCTTTATTTGCCAGGGGAAAGCTGCTAACTAACTGCAGTGCCCACCCAGACAGGGGGTGGGCTCTGGCCGGGCTGGATTTGAACCTCTCTCCCGCCCTCTCCAGCGCAGGTGAGGAATTAACGAATGATTGGCCAAGCCGAGAGAAGTCTTTAGTAAAAAAAATATTACCCCAACAGATTAGACCTCCATTTTCAATAGACCTCTAGTTAAGCTAGACTCCGTGTAACTGTCCCAAATTACAATTCCCCCACACATCGCAGCAGGGCGTGCTGGGGCTCACCCCAAAGATCGCGCCCCCACAAAACGAACAGTGCCGCCCCAACCTGAGCTTAGAGGTCATTCTGCCTTTTCGGAGCATATCGTTTCAATTCAAATTATTTCTGGAAACAAGATAATTGTCTCCCGGCTACATAATTCCCCAAATTCTCCCCAGACACCGCTGCTGTTGCTGCTGGAAGGGCGGGAGCCGGGCGGGGAAGTTATTGGCAGCCCGCCCGCACACCCTCCCTGGGCCTTTCCAGCTCCCCGGAAAATAGAGATCAGCTTTCCAGTGTCCAGCCCAGAGAATTCTATTCTGTTTTCGAGGGAGACAGAAGGACAACTTCAACATATTTACAATAGTCACAAATAAGAAAGTGGGTGAAAAAAATTTCTAAGGAGAGAATAGACAGGATCCTGAAAGATCTATTTGTAGAAAGTCTTGCTAACAAGCCAGAAGCCAGAGCTTAAGATCACTCATGTAAATACCTCCCAGGATGTCTTCCCTGATTAAGGATGTGTAAGGGTTATTGAGTTTTGAATTAGATGCACTTTAATAAAACAGTAGAATGTTCTTATCTGATTGCACCTGTATTGATTGTGTTAAAGAGGTCTATCCTTGGATCAGGGTCAATGATTTTACATAAACTTACTAGGGACTCAGACAGGGAATTCGTTTTGGGTTTCTTGCAGGCTATCCAATTTGTTAGATTTCAGTAATCTAAGGAATTTAAGAGCATGCTTCTTGTTGAAGAATTTTTTTTTTTTTTTGGCTTGAGTTATATTTTGTTTGATCTTCCTGATTACCTCTTCCACTGAATTATTTTTAAAAAATACCTTGCATTAAATAACATGATTTATTTCAATTGTTTTTAAAGTTGAAGGGGTCTTTTGTACAAATGTAAAATATATCATTAAGTATCACATATGAAAGTTAGCTAGATATCTACATAAAACCGCATGCATAATTCAAAATTAAAATACAAAAGGTGTTCAACTGCTATGCATTCAGCAACAGTAAACTTCAGATTACTAGTTGTATTGTTTCTGATGCCTTCTAGAAAATCAGTATGTACAAGTAAACTCATGGGTAACCTCCTAGCTATTAGTGTTGTAAAGCTGAATTTTGGCAGGTTTTCAATTGCTATGTGTATAACATTGTATAATGATAATAATATAATATAATATAATATAATATAATATAATATAATATAATATATAAATGAAGGCATTAACAAGGGCATCTTTGAAGGTTTCCCTAAATTACAAAGATAGTCTTTTAACGTACTTTTTAGATTTTTACAAATAAGACAAAACCAACACCTTATATTAGAGTTAATTAATTCTCTCATTCAACATTTTTTTTTCTAGATCCTACTATACTCTGGTATAGAGTTTCAGGAACTGGGGCCATGGTGGTGAATGAGACAGATGGGATCCCGTCTTTACAGAGCCAACAAGCTAGTGCAGATGACAGACAACAATGAGTAAACAAAGAGAAACATACAACTTCAGATAAGATGAGGACCCCGTTGTCCATTGGGGTCATGGAAAGATGGAGGCAAGGGTGGGGATTACTGGACAGTAGGAGTGGGGTCATCCTCTAGGAGGAAGTAAACAATTAGCAGCAATGTGACTGAAGACAAGGTTAGGAGAATATGAAAATGTGTGGAGAAAAATCAGCACGGTGGAGACCAGATGTGCACATGGGTTTGCTAGGTGTTAGAGACATTACGGCTAGGAAAGAGTGAATGAGAGGAGCCAGGGCATAAAAAACCCCAAAGGATATGGTGAGAACATTTGATTTTATTGAAGCATGTTGGAAAACAACTTAATAATGTAAGTAGGGAACTACCGTGTTCTCATTTGTGATTTAACGTATTTCACTAGCTTCTGTATGGAGCACGAATTGGTAAGTGCATGAATTGAAGCCGCAAGAAAAATACAAAGCCATGTCAAGCACTGCTAATACCTACTCACCTCTTCTCCTTTATTTACTTAGTAAAAGAATTCAGCATTGCTTCCGGGCAGCAATGTGACCACCTAGACAACAGTCTTCACTTGCCTTCATTCAGGTGGGAGCTGCTAGTGGTATATAAACAGAAGGTGTCAGGGATTTTCAGGGCAGGGAGATGAACATAGTGTGCTTCCCGCTTGTCCTTCCTGGTTCCTGCTGGGTATGGTCAGTGATGTGACCTTGGTGGCAGGTGGGAATGATGCAGGCAGCTTGGACCATCGGGTACCTCTAGGATGGTGGAGGAGGAAGGCAGAAGGATTCCTGTTTCTGGAATTCTGTATGAAAGCATGAGCTTCCATTTCTACTGGGTTTATTCATGGGCAGATCAAATTCTTACCAGTTCAGTGGAGAACAATGGCTCCATGAAACAGGAGGGTGCTTGGGTTGGGCACAGTGCAGAAGGTGGTAATGGATGGATGTCAGTGCATATTTGGAAGTTAGAATCATGTCTGTTTACGGATCTGAATCTCTGGAATGAATGAGGACTGTAAGCAGAAGAGGAGAAGCATGATGGCACCTAGAATTTTGACCTGAATTACTGGTTGGATTAGAAGCATGGACTGCAAAACCAGCTCCTAGCATATAATTATGAGGGGACAGCTTTGTGATGAAAGTATGAGTAACTGCCTATAAATCACTTTCAGTTTTTCAGTGAAAACAAAGTCCTCAGCCGAGAGTGAGGTGTTGTTGGACCAGCAGAGAGAGGACAGGTGTGGAGTGGCTGTCTGGGAGGAGAGGGGAGTGAATTGAGCTGAGACATGTACTGACACAATCTCCCCACCATCAGCAGAATTTTTAGATATTTTTCCCAGGCCATGTTCAACTCATCTGGGCACAGAGTTAATAGAGCTGGATTTAACCAAAATGGTGTTTTGACTAAGGATGGAGGGACAAGAACACTGAGGGTGTATCAGGGGAGTCACTGCACTGATGGACCGCACCACGTAAGCTGCATGAGTAGGGTAAAGGAGAGGAAGTGGGACGGATGCTGGGAAAGGTAGCATGCATGAATGAGAGGGCTTGGTTTGGATGAAGTCGTATTGGTATAGAAGTACCAGAGTAAGTGAGCTGGAAAGGTAAGAGCTTGGGTCAGAGAATGCTTTAATTAAAGATTTTGTAGGGAGTGGAGCTACTGGTAATAATAAGTACAAGAAATGGTCACAGAAATGGATGGCAGAGTGGGAGGAGGGAAGATTATACTGGAGGTGAGGGAATTGAGCGGCAATGTGTTTGATGGTCTTTTACCTGGATGTGAAAGTCACCAGGGATGATGAACAGTATCTTGGTGGTGCAGGGGAAGAGGGTGGGGGTGAGGGGTAGGGGGGAGATGTGGGCACGGACCTCGGCCAAGGAGAATGGCCAATGATGTCAACAAGGACAGTTAGCACTTGGGATACTCTAACGATGTGTGTGGGAAGCATCCTTGTGGGAATCCTCTGTTTTTTCTTGTTTGTTTGATGGAAGGGAGACAGACAGTGGCCTGAAAAGAGAAAAGAGGATACCAGTTCACCTCCAGGCCCTGAGGAATGCACCACATGGAAGGTAGCCATCACCTGAGAGACTTGCAGGGAGAAATATGGCTTCAGGAAGTCTTTAGATCTGTGTCAGAGCAGGAGGGTGATACATAGATAACAAGATCCCACACAAAGCAAACCAATTTTGTAAAAAGAGGAAGAAATCAAACCGAGAATGCACCTGTGGAGGCCAGTGCCTGGAAAACTCTTCAGACTGGAATGTATGGAAAGCATCTTTATTGTGGAAAATGGGATCAGGGCATGAGGGAAGGAGAGAAGTCTCCCTATCATAGCTTCATTAGTAGATACAGCTGATACCGAAGCTCCAAAGATCATTCAGTGCCCATTTCCTCTCAGAGAACATATGTGAAGGTCAAAACTGGACAAGCTTATGAGGTGATCTCTGCTGAGCTAGCCCTGCCCTCAACCTTCCCTGTGCTTCAGGGGAGAAGTCAGTGGATTGTCACACAGGGACATTGTAGTTTTTTTCTCTTAGGAAATTTCCAGAGACACAGAGCAGTATGTCCTTTTAGCTTTAAGTACTAAATATGCTTGATGTTCTTTCCACATCTAGGAATCCATTAACTTCAAGTGATTCTTAGAATACAAGGCATCAAAATGGGGTTTTAGAAAAAGAAATTCTAAGACCCCAAAATGTTGACACCAGCCCATCCTGGGCTGTGCATCTCTTCCACACACACACATACTCCTTCTGCCTATTTTTATGTCAGTTATTGAAATCTTGTTGACCCCCCTCTTTTACATTCCCTTGGTGTCTTCCATGCTCATTCCTATTGGGTAATTACAAGACTGTGCCATCTATCTTCTTGTCTTTTTACTGGACTTGAAGATTGCTATCCTTTCTCTTTGTGTCTCCAGGACAAACAAGTGATAAGCGCTTGGGAAATGCTTTTTGGATAAAGAAGAAGAAATGAATGAATACCCTGAGATACATCATACAAATAGGAGACATGGTTTTGTTTTCATGAGCCTAGACATATCCTACAAGAATAGAGTTTCCATCAGTCTCCATATGGCCAACAGCATTTGCCTTCTTCTTCTCCATGTGAGACAATCTACCTGGTGGAGACCATGGACATGGCTGGTCATTGTCATGTCTGTGTCCTCTACCCAGACAAGGGTTACCATGGGAGTACCCATCCATAATACGAATAGGCCCTGACTTAATGCAAGACACTCACTGACATTAATTGACCCACTAAGTCCCTGGCGGCCTCCTCATTCTGTCTTCCTCCAAGAATCAAAGGCTGAAAGATAAGCATATTTCAATGAGTCCATTTACACATTTCAAGAATGTTCTTGGATAGATTCTTCAAAAACCAAATAAAGGAGCACCTAATTGCATCACTGAACCTAAAGAGCGCAGAACAGAATCACTGGTCAAAACCACTCACAGTGGCGTCCCTTTGGTCATGGTCACCTGCTGCGCCAGTGCAAGCAAGGGCCACACCCAGAACCAAACTGTCCCCCAGCGGGAGGGGGCCTTCAGGGATTCTGGCCTCCACGGTGACTTAACATTGTCAATAGCGCTTTTGCCCCAATGTCAACATCCTTCAAACCAGGGAACTAAGGAAGAAGTTGAGGATGGAATTAAAGTAAATCAAAGAATTAAGAGAAAAATAGTTGTCTGTGAGCAAGACAAAGAGGGGGTTTCCTTTCCTACTTTCATAAGGAGACCAGAGGGAGTCTGACCATCTCTGAGTACAGGCTTCTGTTCCACTCCAAAGGCGTGTGCAGATGGCAACACAAACCCCACAGCCGCGAGCCTGCTGAGGAGACTCATTCGCACTGGCTGGTGTGATTCCAGTGCCAACTATGCTTTTGGGAGCTACTGTGGCAAGAAGCTAAGATTCAGTGCTGGCTTCGCATTCGCAGATGGGAGTCCTGGGAGCAATTACAGACCCCCTCCATGACCGGACCACCTCAGCTGAGACCCATGTCAGTGGGGGAGCAGGACGAGCTGCTTCCAAGATTCAGGGGTGATGTGAACACACAGAAGTGTTTCCAGGGAAATGGGAGAAGGAAGAAGAGAGCCCCATTTGTCCTTGGGGAGTGGGGCGGGGGGGACAACAGAGTCCTTCGGTCCTGAATAGTTGCTGTTGGCTGTGAATAGGGACCATTGACCGGCTGAGAAAACACAAGACCCTTCCTGCATCTAAATTCTGGGTCCTGAGACCAGACACAAAAACTGTTTTGGGAACCACTACTGATCCTTGCCAAAATGTTTATTGGTTCATGGTGAAATCAGAAAATAAAGATGGTAGAGAGTTTTTCCATAAAGCCAAGTAGATTATCTTATTTTTTCTTATTAACCTTCTCCCCTCTTTTAATGTGAAAATGTCTTTTCTCTTTCATGATTTTCATGACATATATGAGGTGAAAGCCATATCCATTTGGTCTGACTTAGAATGTTCTGGTTGACACCCTGTGAGCTGGGCAGCCCTGCCAGACCTCTCTGCTTGCTCTGGGCTGGAGACCTCGCCCGGAGAGGGGTAGCCACCGCTCTAGAGGGCAGGCTTGACTCTTGAATTGAAAACTTTCAGCAGAACCTGAAATGCATGTAAGGTTGTGTGTCAACTATACTTCAATTAAAAAAGGAAAGAAAAAAAGAAAAAAAGAGAAAGAGAAAAAAAGAAAAACTGTCAGCAGAAATTCTTGCAGCATCCCAACAATACCCAGGAATCTGAGGGGAGGTTCTATTGTGCAAAGCCGCTCTGCTGCGTGAGTGAGCAAATGTCACAGACGCTCTCTCCCACCTCCTCCCACCCTGGAGGCATTTCATAAATCAGCAGAACTCTAAGGGCTCCTCCAAGCATAAGCCAGCACCCCCAGAGGCTCTGCTGTCAGGCGAGGGCACTGACATCCCTAAGTTAGATGAAAACCTAAAGGTCAGAGAGGCAGCTTTGTCCCCTTTATCCTTCCCAGAATGTAAGTCATCCCAAGATACAGTTCTAAGAACAGAACACAGAAGATACATCTGCTCGTTACTCATAAAAGCAGGGCATTATGAATGACTCATGATTAGTGTTTTTTCAGAAAACGGTCTCCTAAAGACTCCTTCCCTCTGGAACGCTCTTTGCAGGCATCCTTCCGCTTCAGTTTTTTAGAACATCTTGCCCTTCATCCGCCCCGGCTTTTTCTTGTTCTTTTCCTTTTTTAACCTTGCTAACCCATGGTACCCTTCTCCAGCTGAAAGCATTGATGGCAGAGAAATTTATAGAGAGGCTGTATGAGATAGTACAGAGAGCAACGACCTGGTCCAAACAATAGACTCTTTGATCTTGGACTTTTTGGAGACTTAATTTCTGTTGAAATTATCTGTAATATCTCTTTCAGCTCTACACATCTGACTGAGGATAGGTCAGAGGTAAATGTGTTTTCTCTGTCCGTAATCACCGGAATTTTCCCGGAATCTAGCTTGAACTAGTGCCTGCCTAGATGTGATTCCCTTCACCCATTCATTCATTCACTTATTTGGGTTCACTTTCACTCCATCAATTGCTTATTTATTAAACATTATGGAACAATGAGCACTTGTGCTTTGCTACATGTGAAACTAGAGAAGCAAATCACCGTTCCCTCTGCACACACACTGGCTTTCTCCTCCCTTCTGCCCAGTCTTCATTCACCTTTCAGGACAAAGTTTTAACCAACCAAGTCTCGTTTGGACTTCTGTTGTGAAATTTGTGATGCTATCATTTTTTTTTAAGATTTTATTTATTTATTTATTTATTTATTTATTTATTTGACAGACAGAAACACAGCGAGAGAGGGAACACAAGCAGGGGGAGTGAGAGAGGGAGAAGCCCTTCCCGCTGAGTAGGGAGCCCGATACGGGGCTCCATCCTGGAACTCTGGGATCACAACCTGAGCCTAAGGCAGATGCTTAACAACTGAGCCACCCACGTACCCCAATGCTATTTTTTTTTGGTTGTTTCCATATCTGCCTCCCTGACCATAATGTGAGCGCCTGAGGAGAAGACTGGGTCATCACTTCCCCTATGCCTACAATTCTTTAAGTCATGCTTACTAGTGATGGTTCTAGGTACCATTCCTGTCAATTTACATATATAAAATCATTCAAACCTGGCAATTACCCTATCATGTATTTATTATCATCATCCTTACCATACAGATAAGAAATTGAGGCTCCAGGAGTTTAAGTAATTTGCCCAAGTTTATAGAGACAGCAAGTAATAGAGATAGGATTCGAGCTCTGTGGAGTGATTCCTAATTCCACACAGTAAATATTATTAATTGGCCCTTCTATGTGGCCTTACCATTTATTGAATGAATTGAAAAACTGATAACACGCAATGACCTTGTAAGAATGTTGGGATGATAATATGCAATAATTATGTCCAGTATCTAAAACACCCAAAGAGCCGAAAATTTGTAGTCATCTTCAGATTCTGAAATCCTATTTTCATGCATAAGCTTAGTAGCATATATCTCTATTTATTGTATAACATCTCACATTATATTAATTACATAACTCTTTGGGAACATTCCATGATAAACTCTTCCACTGAACTGAACATATTTCTTATCTCCTGATCCCTGCTCTAATTCTCCTTCCAAATCAGTCTGCTAAGTTGAACTCGTAAATATATTTTCTTGTATCATCCAGGTTTTAGACAGACGGGAAAAAAACTGCAATTAGTTCCAAAATTCGTGATTTTGGAAATGAGAATTCAACCTCAAGGTGTAGACCTGATTGAAAACATTTCAATGAATAAATGGGCAAATTAAAAAGTGTGCTTTCCAGCTTCATTATTCACTGAATATTGACCAAATAAATGTCGAGCTGTGGGCCGCTCACAGATTAATTTGGCAGTTCAATGTGCGAACTCCTTTGAGGTTTTCTCAAGCTGGACTCAGTCCTCAGTTAATTTCATTACAGTTCAAGGAGACCAGATAAAAAGGAAGATGAATGATATGTGAAATTAGTATTTTCCCCCTCCAGGGCTAATCTACAAATCAGATATTATCAATTTTTTATCCCACTCCCAAATCAAATAATTCCAGAGACTCCGTCTGGCTGAGTTTGAAACAGAAATCCCCAGGGACCTGAGACTCACAGCTGCGGTTCCCTTGCTCCTTCCTCAACTCCGAAGCAGATCAGTTAATTGAGACTTAGCCTCCAGCCCGGCTCCCAGGCAAAGGGAGGGGCAGCCCCCAGTCCTGGCAAATGCCCGCTGGCCTTGAGGAGCTAGACCCAAATACATCAGTACTGCTTTTTACAAGATACAATAGGAACTTGTGAAGATTCCTTTTTTATTGGTCATTTAATTTTCCTCTCTTTCAAGACATTCTTTAGTAATGTGGTCCTCTTAGCATCTTAAATCTCTCGCAGGCGGCTACAAAGACACCATTCAGGAGTTCTGCTGAGCCAAGCTCTGTGATGCCACAAACACAGGAACTGGGAAGCCACTGCATGTTCCCAAGGAAAGACTCACAGCCCCAGCGTTGGCAGAGGGCGGCCACGGCTTGGAGAAGAGAAGCTGGCGTGAATATATTGGAAAGAAAAGGCCAAATGAGGCCGGACCCATTTTCGCGGAGAATAAAAAGCTGTAATCAACAAAACCAACCTAGTTTCTGCATTCTTTCACTCTTCTTTCCTCTCATCTTCCTGCCAGCTTACAGAAGAAGCCCCCCCATGGTCTGTGGTAGAAATCCTGTGAATCACAGCAATGCAACTTTATGGGGAAATGCGAAGTATGATGCGGCTGCTTTGTTCCAAAGTAACTAAGAAGGTAAGTATGCATTCTGTCTACTGAAAGACTGAGTTTATTTCCAGATGACGTATCCTTGAGACCCAAAATATTGTATTATTCATCAGCAGTAACATCATCACAGTACCATGGGCTGTCTGCATCCTTCCCTCCCAAAACAAAGCAAACAAAAAAGTTAGGAAGGCTGAAGGAGCTGTCATGATCCAAAAAGTCAAGAAACTTTAAGAAGTAATTTATTTCATCTACACAGTCAGTAAGTGAACCCAGAAGACTTTGATGATCAATAAAGTACAATGCTATTGAAATCATTTTACCAAGAGAATATGACAAAATCTGCCTCCCAGTACCTAAAACAAAGGTGTTTGGAGGCTTAATATCATTTGATATTACATTCTGGTTATTGCAAACTGCATTTTGTTACCAGATAATACAACTGTTATACAGCATTGTTACAGTAACTAAAACTGGGTCCATTCAATTATACTTGTTCAACAATGAAGAATCCTTAGGATCTTTCCCACAGGATAAAAGCAAATTGTAGAAATCCTTTTTCTCTATTGCAATAGTCAACAAAAAGCCATTGCTTTTGAAAACCCAATTTAATTAAGGTCTTTGAAAAGCCGTGGAAATTTTGGAATTTTACTTAAACCCCAAAACTGTGGCAGAGTATTTGACTTATGAACAATATTAACAAAGCCTAGAAAACTTGCATTAAACTCTCCAAATTTTCATTTGCTCATTTCAAGCAAAGTTCCTGGGAAGCAAGCTGCTGGCTTTCTCCTCCCTCCCTCCCTCTCCTCCTCCCTGCAGGCCTTTCTCAGCAGGCCCTGGGTTTGTGGCTTTTATAAAATCCCTCCGTGAAGCTTTGGAAGCAGGCTGTTCTCTATAAAGATGTCTGCAGCATTCCCTGAAGAGCACCTATGGGACGAAATTGGCACCACGGTTCACTGCTGACCCTCCAAGAGATGGTGGAACATTTGTTCTGTTCACTTCCCTCATCGAGTCCTGAAACTCCTGACGGAGACGGTTTTGCATCATTGTGGCCCCAACGGGGTACCCTTGCCAGCTGCAGCCAAATGCGTGTCACCTGGCGGGTACGAACTCCCAGGGGAATGACATGTCATGTCACAGAAGATCAGCAGGACAAGTCCTGTTATCCTGATCTTTCTCTCTGTGGCCCATAGAGGAGCATTAATCTCTCTGATTTTCAGTTCCGCATTTCTACAAGAGATGCACCGGAAACTACTA
Source organism: Spilogale gracilis (assembly GCA_004023965.1). Classification (NCBI taxonomy): domain Eukaryota; kingdom Metazoa; phylum Chordata; class Mammalia; order Carnivora; family Mephitidae; genus Spilogale; species Spilogale gracilis. Next base: position 10,301 of record PITA01019360.1, on the reverse strand, counting down.
CCCATGCCACAGGGGCGCTTTAAGGCTTAGAGTAAAGCATGCTTGGGTAGCACTCAACAGAGCACCTTGCTCAGAAAAAAAAAAAAAAAATGTTAGAGTAGCTGCTATTTTGGAGACTTGTGATACAAGAATAAAAACCTCAGGAAAGCAACAAGAAGAGAAAAATGATGAGGGAGCTATAGGACGGAAACAGATGAAAACCCACAATTACAAGAACACTTGTCATCAGTTCGTCATCCATTCGGTGAAAAGCTACGTGGAACGGGTGCTCTCCCTCATTACTGCTGCAGTCCATGTTCCAGGACAGTGCCTTTCATTCATTTGCAACTACACTGAGTATAAATAAATAACAAAATGCGGGATGTCGAGAATGTGGGTCTATAATCTGGGAGGAAGAGTCACTTGTCGGGCTGCACTGCCTGCTAGGTGTGCTTTGCATACATTTTCATCATAGGGATAGTTGAGCAGGGGTACTGAACGCATGGCTGAGCCTTCCCCAGCGGGTGCAGCCGAAGCCCTCGCCAGCCTCGCGGGCGCCTCCAGCTCAAGGAGGCTGGCACTGGCAGAGACGGGAAGCCATAGGAAGACGTGCCGCTCTGAGTCAGCGTGAGGTTGACAGGGAACGGATGTGAGGGAAGATTTCAGTGTCGATGTATTTCACGCAGGGGTGCTTTACAACTAAATGCCAAAGGGCTGGATATTCAGACTGGGGTTAAAAAAAAAGGAAAAAGAAGAGACTGGCATTTTGTGATGAGCCCAAGAGTGCTCTGTGAGGATGACTCCCCGCAGTGAGCGTGGGGGAAAGGATCAGGTGCAGCTCAGGGTTCAACCTCTTGGGCCATGAACAACGCCCCTCACTCCCGAAGAAATGCAAAGGCTCTGCTGTCAAAGAGTTCAAGAGGGAGACCGAGGCATGACTGGCTGCATGGGTGTCTTCCAACCCTGTCCTCCTCACTTGGCCTGAGCCAGGTGTGATGAGAAATTAAAGGGGGCAAGCTGGACCCATTTGAAGGGCTCTACAGAGAAGAAAGTGGCCATGGGACTTCAGGAAATTCAAGTACAATTGATCAAGCTATCAGGCTTACACCTACATTTCCCAATAAAACATTCTCGTCTGCAAATCATACCAGGTAGTGGATTATTTCGAGCTGGTCTTCAAGGGTCAATATATACAGGGAGCTCAGAACCCTCTCTGCAAGTACTCTGATGTTCTGGGGTAGCTTTGTTAGGCAGGAGATCCCACCAATGTTCACACAGTGGCCCAGGAAACAGTCCATGCTCTGGTGTCTACCCTCTGGGCCCATGCAGCGGGGAGGGCATGATGGCTTCTGGGAGTTTCTCGTCTTTCTGCAGCAGCGGGGTGCTCATTGCCTTTCCAAGATGCAGTTAGCCGGGACAGCCTTTGGACCATGGAGAGACTTTTCAGGACCCCACCCTCTCTCACAGACAGCACCAAGGATCAGGAGACCCTGCCATAAATGGTGAAGCCATAAGGCAAATTTCTTGACTGGACCCTGGCTTGTTGGTCACGGATATGTCTACTCACCCGTTCCGTTTAGCTAATGTTTAACTCGGATTTTGGAGGTAAGATTAATAGTTAATTTGGCTAGAAGCTTCTAATGGTTCAACTGAAGGCCTCGGGCATGAAAATAAAAAATGCCTGGCTCTAGGATAAATGCCTTTCTCGGTATAACATGTAAGAGGACATCCCACTCATTAGCTATAGACGAGAGTTTTAAAATTTTAAGAATTCAATTGCATAATCTGGCAATGAAGTGAGGACTGAAACATTTTTTCATACTAATACATGACTGTTCGAGATTATTCATAGTCAGCATTGTGAGTACGTTGACTGGTGACCACCCTTGTCCTCATCCAGAGAGACCAATAATGGAAACAGAAGAGCCAACAGCCAGTTCCATATGATGACTGCTTCTTGGAGATGTGAGCAAAGAGCCATCAGGGCACAGGAGAGGGACTGGTGGACCTCTGGGGAAATCCAGTAAGTCTGACCCAAGAACCAGCACCAGACCTAGGTAGGAAAGGATGCTAAGGGTTTGCCTTGTGGAGGAAGTTCCTGATCTGCCCAAGGGAAGGACCAGACGGGATGTTTTCACCAGTCACGCCAATCACCACCTTCCAACCGGAAGAGCCATGAATGACTGATTCTGCACATGCCTTGTCTCAGGGTGTGGAGGCCTCTCGCTCATCACCTTACTTTGCTTTGTTTTGTTTTGCTATGTTTTGTTTTGGACTTGGTTTTTGCAACAGTCTTTTTGCCACCTGAGTGACTGGAAACGGTTTGACAGAAGTCTGGCATGTGCTCTCTCACCACCACTACCAAAATGCAAGTGGGCAAATATTTCATGTAGATGAAATCCGGCTTTTACGTCTAGCAATGGCTAGGAAAGAGGAGGGTTACAGCTGAAATCTACGTCCTCCTCTGTGCAATAAGGGAATTGTTTTTCACAAAAATATCAAGAGGGCCTTTCCCAAACATAGCACTTATGTTCAAAGGAAAGGGAGCATAAGTGACAGATCTGTGGTTTAACTGAAGCTAGTGCTTCTTTTTACTTAAAATTGACTAACTTTCCATGATGAGCATTCGACTTTGGTGACACACTGAATAAACAGGAATTTTCTACTGGGGAACGTTTCAGCCCATTTTATTTTATCTTTTTTTATTACATTATTTTATTTTTCCAGTGTCCAAGATTCATTCCCCACCCCACACCCAGTGCTCCACGCAATAGGTGCCCTCAGTACCCGCCACTAGGTTCGCCCATCTTCCCACCCCCTCCCTCCAAAGCCCTCAGTTTGTTTCTGAGTCCAAAGTCTCTCATGTTTCATCCCCCTCTCTGAGTTACCCATTTTAAAAACAAAGAAACTCATGAGCCCATTTCTTTTGTGAGTCCAAGTTAATTACAAGGTCACCGGATGCGACCATCAGAGGTGACTCTGAGAACAAAGGATGCCATATGTTAAAACCACTTGGAGGGGCACCTGGGGGGCTCAGTCGTTAAGCATCAACCTTCAGCTCAGGTCATGGTCCCAGGGTCCTGGGATCAAGCCCCACATCGGGCTCCCTGCTCGGCGGGGAGACTTGCGTCTCCCTCTCCCTCTACCTGCTATTCTGCCTGCTTGTGCTCTCTCTGTGTGTCAAATAAATAAATAAATCTTAAAAAAAAAAAAAAACACTGCCTGGAGCCCGTGCTCACTGATGGGTGCCCGCTCTGTCTGGCTCTCCTCACAAACACCTGTCACAGAAAGCCATCATTTCCAGTGACAGCAAGACTGCGTGAGTGATCAAAGTGGTCCAGGTGCTTGTGGAATTTTTCTTTAGTAATTGGGTTTTTTGTTCTGTTATTTGTATGTTACTGGTCCTGTGATAAGTGTGTCTTTCTCTGCTGATGGTTTTGCCAGGACCTCTTATCCTTAATGCTTGTTTCAGTGTCTCAGAGTGTTGGTACCAACACCGACGGGCACCGACGGAGCAGTTGGGGTGGTAGTGGGTCGGGGGTTCCTTGTGCTTGCCCTACACCCCTGCTTAGACTGTTCATCTGGAACAGCTTCCTCCTCACCTGCGGGTCAAGCCTCAGGTGCCCTGTGAAAGGATGACTCGGCCCATCCTCACCTCCCCCACGTGCTCTCTGAGGGGACCCCTTTGTCTCCTTCTCCTTCAACCAGACCCTTGTGGATTTGTGCCTCAGAGCACCTCTGGATTCCCAGCTCTCCGTCTGTCTGTTCATGGGTACCACACACCAAGCCACACCTATGCTCCTGCCCTCCCTCAGCCCTGTGAAGATTTTTATCTAAAGATTTTCACTGTGTGCCTGCCACTCAGACTGGTCTAAGCATATTGCACACAATTTTGTATTTTGTTCTAACCGTCATGCACAGACCAGGAAGCAGAGGCTCAGGCAGGTTAAAAGACAAGCCCCCAGGTATCAGGAGAGCAGGGCTGACCCTGAGCAAGGGTGCTACTCCCCTCAGCCATGGCTCAATTCCCAGCCCAGCCATTACCCCAGGATCTTACTCCATTAATAGTATATGCTCTTTCATCGTCACTGTGCCGTCGGTCTAATTCTACCAGGGACAGAGAAGAGATAAACTTCTTTGGATCTTGCTATTCCCCTTTCCTTTTTTCTTTCAAGGCTGAACATTTTGAAAAAGTGATAGAAAACTCCCCTCCGCCCAACTGTCCTAGCACCTGCTTGCTTCCTCCTCAACACTTCGCTGAGAAGACAATCTCAAGAATCCCTGGTGTACTGACCAGATCCTCAATCCCTGCGGTATTGTCTGTGCCTTGGCTGCCTTCTGCTTCCCTAAGCACACCAGGCCAGGACTCCTCTGCTCACACACCCCCTCAATGACCAAGATCTTTAACATTTACTGTCATAGTTTGCCTGGACTTGGTGTTCCTTCCCCCAGTTCCGCTACAGTTCCTGTGTTGTTCACTTGTCTCTACAAATCCGTCCGTTTCCTCTAGGGACCATACCGCTGGTGCTCATGCCACAGTCCTTCTTGATGCCCACCTCTTCAAGGAAAGCTCCACGAAGTCCCTGGAGCTGCAGGACTGGAGAACACCTCTTCTTCCTCTCCAACCCAACCCTGGAGCTCAAGCAAAAGAACGCCACAGACAAAGCCCAGTGGGACGTCTCCCCTCTCCAAGTCTGGTGTAGAAGCTCCTTCACTTGGACAACTGGACTGGCTTTCATTCCACCGAGATGTATTAAGAACATGAGATGTTTGCAGGCTACAAAATCCTGAAATACACGAATGAGGCAAATCATTCATCCATCCAACAATATTTGTTCTAACATAATAGAATTAGTGGAAACTCTCTGAAACTTGAAAGGAGAACTTAAGTCAACTGCTTTTACAAACGTGAGGGCTGAAGAATGAGAAATTTTGAAATGGATTTTGAAAGGTCAGGAAAAACTTGGTAAATGCATAATATAAATTTCTGGTGAGGAGTGGGTGTGATAAGCACTTACAAAGTGTATGCGGCCCAGTTGGCTTGGCCATGCCCACTGCTCTTCGAGCTCCTGGTTCTGGTTTCCACAGATCTGAGAGGGGTGTCCGTATAGCTTACCACCAAATTACACATTATCTCGAAATGTTTGACATTACCCCAAGGATGTCCATCCTATGACGTCAGCTAGATTATAAGCTCTTTGATTTAGGGGCCACATCTGCTTTTTTTTTCTTTATTCCCCATAAATTCCATTATTTTAACCATTGAGATATTTTGGAATAAACAATTGTAATTAATCTTGAAAAATGTGAGATTATATCATCTTAGTCAAGCGCATGTTCTACATTTAAAAGAATGTTAGTACTGCCCTCCAGGCTACATGGGTTGTTGATCTGACCAGCTACAATATTGTGTGGTGTGCATATGCGTGTGTGGTAAATTATAATTCATTCTTCTAGAACTTATCCAATTACAGCTGCATGTTAACAGTTCAAGCCAAGCACAAATAACGACAGACAATGTCCTAATGTCCTAACACTACCAGGAGAAATCTTTGGTGACAATTTTTAATAGTAAGACTAAACAACTGGGGCCACCTGGCTGGCTCGGTTGGAAGAGTATGTGACTCTTGATCTTGGAGTCATGGGTTTGAGGCCTGCACTGGGGGCACAGATTGCTAAAAAATAAATAAATAGGAGCACCTGGTGGCTCAGTGGGTTAAAGCCTCTGCCTTCGGCTCAGGTCATGATCTCAGGGTCCTGGGATCGAGGTCCGCATCGGGCTCTCTGCTCAGCAGGGAGCCTGCTTCCTCCTCTCTCTCTCTCTGCCTGCCTCTCTGCCTACTTGGATCTCTCTGTCAAATAAATAAAAAATAAAATCTTTAAAAAATAAATAAACAAAAACTTTTAAAAATGTCTACACAACTATGTGCAATATGAAATCTGAATATATTGTTTCCCCTAAAACAGAGACCAAGTCTTTGATAAGAAAAATAATCACCAGGGCGCCTGTCTTTAAGCGACTGCCTTCGGCTCAGGTCATGATCCCAGAGTCGGCGGGAGGCCTGCTTCTCCCTCTCTCACTCCCCCGGCTTGTGTTCCCTCTCTAGCTGTGTTTCTCTCTGTCAAATAAATAAATAAAACCTTTTAAAAAAAGAAAAGAAAAAGAATAACTTTTGGTTTATATTATGCATTTATCTCTAACCTAACCCAGCATTTGTAAGTATAGAGGGGCCACTTCAGTTGTGGTCAGAGGACTTTGTAAGTTCCCCACTGCAGTAAGACTTATGGGAAATACATACTTCTTGATATAACCATGACTTGTGAGCCCTACAGAAATGGAAAAGAATCTGCGGAGACTCTTGTCCATTGTCCATGAAGTTTCTAAACACTCATCTCATACACAAACCCAAGTTCACCAGTTAAATCTTTCACTCACTGACATCATCACCCTGTGTTAGATTATAAATGGCAAGCTTAAAAGCTCTGTTATTATGTTGGATTGAACACAATCCACCGTCTCCCAATTTGGCAACAGTGGATCCTTTCATACATCCATGAAGTGAATTCTGGGTTCGTGAAACCACGTGTACTTGACTGAAGAGAAACCCACAGAAATCGGATAAGATGTTGGCACTGCTTCGATGGTCTCCCTGTGGAGCTGACCCATTTCCTTCAGAGAAGATTCCTTCTCAGGCATAATTTCGAGGTTACTTCGTAGACAGGAGAACATCTCAGGCAATGATGTGGGTCTTGCAATGAGAAAGGAGCCACTGGACAGACAGATCCCTGGCTCTCAGAATTTGGTTCTTGGTCAGCAAAAGGCGAATTTGCAAGGAATTGTTCAGTCTTAATATTAATATTGCTGCCATCATATGTCTTAAAAAACCTCATGCTGAAAATGCCTGGATTCTTGGGGCTCCCGTGTGGCGCAGTCATTGAGTGTCTGCCTTCACCTCAGGTCATGGTGCGGGAGTCCGCGGATCGAGCCCAGCCTCGGGCTCCCCGTTCAGCGGGAAGCCTGCTTCTCCCTCTCTCACTCCCCCTGCTTGTGTTCCCTCTCTCGCTGTGTTTCTCTCTGTCAAAATAAATAAATAAAATCTTAAAAAATAAAAATTGCCTGGACTCTACAGTAACCTCTGCTTGTTTTTCCTTTCAAAATAGTAAAAACTTGAACCTTAGAGGAGAAATATTAAGTACGAACCCATGTACTTGAAAAACACAGTTAAAGTAGAATCTGATCATTCTTTCTTTAGTTGTACATACAGTACAGTTATTCCCTTTACTCTCATTTTTTCTCTCCCCCTTTACCTCCCTACTTGGAAGAACGAAAACCTTTACAGAAAGTCTGATTGATTCAAAGAACCAAATGTAGAAGATGCTCTCCCGGCAAAGCCATCTGCTAAGCAGCGAGATTCCCCCAGGCATCTGCTTGTAACAAAAACGACATAACACCTCCAGGCAAATAGCATGACCCAGATGCCGGCAGATTCACTCTTGAACCATTTCTGTGTGATGAGGATTTTAAACTTGGCAATCATAAACATGGCTTCCGCTTTATTTCAATATAGGACAATTTTTTTGGCAGTTATGAGGAGTCACATTCTTTTGATAAATGCATATTCTCCTTAGGAAAAAACTATACCACGCCTTACGTTATCATCACTTTGCTTGTACACAGTACAAAATATTTTGAAAGGCACTTAAAGAATTTCTTTAACCTAGAATAGAAATATCTCTATACGTATGAAAAAGTAAAATAAAACAGCCTCTAGTTTCTGAGCACTCCTGTGTTCATCTTTCACTAAAATCCAAGAACAATGTAACTAGAAGCCATACTAAGCTGGTGCTAGGGAAAATGTATCCTACAGAGAATCATCTGGCCATTGCGTATTAATGAATGCCTTCTGTATGTTTCCTTAGACAAAATTATGATTCATCCAACAGATGAACTTTATAAAGCCACAAAGTTCAGAAAATGACAGGGAAAAACATTTTAAAATACAAATGCAGATTGATCATTCTTAAACTCCTTATGCCCGGATCAACCATGTGGAGCAAAATAACTCCCTGCATCTTCTGACCAAAGCAGTTCCATTTGAAAAGCTTGCCAGCCGGGATGTTTTAAAATGTTGCTGAATGATTAAACACAAATCCTTCAACGGAGAGAGCTGGTTTGTATTAAATATCCTGGAGCAACGCTGTCTGCCCACTCTTGTGCCCATGTCTGGCTGCTGGCTGATAAACATGTGGCTTTACGATATTACTTATTAGCATGCCTGTATATTTCTACCTCACACAGTCACCCAGGGCTGATTGCTATCTCTTAATTGAATTCTGTGCCAGCGACTATGCCTTTGTGTCCTCGCCGTTATAATTTCAAGGATTGTAACTTCATTTCCTATTTACAAATAATAGTGATAAAAATACAAAGTGATGTATTTATGCATTCCAGAGTGTGTGATGTGTGCGCATGTGTGTATAAGGATTTATATATTTATGTATATGCATAATGTATGTATTTTATAGGACAGTGACTTAAAATTACAGTATATTACAAAAAGACACAATTTAGTCAACTCAACGTTTCAATCTAGAACACACATATCCAGCCACTTGACAGTTTCCTGCTATTGAGCATGGCTGGCAAGTTTACAGAAAAGAAGCAGGCATTTTTATTTTTTACACAGTAATCAGAACTGACACGGTGGCCAGGATAATCATTGAACAGTTATGAAACTGTTCATTTATAAACCTGTCTTTTTCTGGGGAGTATAAGAATAAGTCACAGTGATTTGGTTAGCTCTCTTTGGATTCTCAGAATGTTTGTGTCTGAGTCAGGCATTGCCTGTAATGAACCTCCCGTGAAGAAGAAACTCGGATCCAGGATCAGGATAACATGTCCTCAGCCGATCTGAGTCAGGGGAGGGGCTCACGGCTCTCAACCACCCTGATGCCAGGCTGACCTCAATGTCCTCTCATTGAAAGTGAATCATTTGCTCACATTTTCTGAGACTCAGCCAATTCCCTAAAGCATGGTGAGCGTTTGAAGTCCTATAGCTAAATGACATGTCTGATAATATATTTGGTTAATCACTGGTAAGAAAGAAAGATCACTGACCAGCAGACATAACCAATCCAGAAACAATATTCTGAACAATCCTCGCAACCTGAATGACTTCACCAAATTATACAAGACATATTTCCCAGTTTTGGGAAGACAGAAAGAATGGTTCAGATTTCCTAGGAGCAAGTGGTTGAATTGTGGCTATTCTAACCCTGATCTTTGGTAGGATCTCTTGTTATGTACCCAAGACCCCTGGTTCTAGATGAAACTCTCCCCTTCAGAAATCCCAAGGAATATGGGAAGGTCTGACATATTCCCTTATTAAAATACATCCTGAGCCTAGACTTGTTGTGGGGTTTCTAGTTTCTCTAAATATTTGGATTAAAATCACAATATTTAACCTCTAGATCAAAAGTGGCAAAATAACAATAAATGAAAAATGATTAATCAAATGAACAGATGCAGATTTCTAAGGAATCCAATTTGATCAGAAGATAGTTTCAAATTATAGAAACTGGTACCCCCATCCCTAGGTTAAGCATTGGTCCACATCAGTCCTGGCAGCTCAGGTCCCAGAGACACATGGCACAGGGAACGAAGACTTGCTTTCCTGTACCCAACAAATCCTGGCATTCTCTCTGTCCAACTCTGAGCGTCCCTAACTCTTCCTATAGCCTTGTGGCAAGTGCCCAGCTGCCCTCCAAAGTAACATACCCCAGACACAGAGCCATGCACTCACAGTGTTTAATACCTTCCCTACAACACAAAGCAATTAGAATTAAACAGATTAAAATTCCATTCTAACACTGCAGGTGATTTTTTAAGTATTGGAGAAAACATAATTTTTTTTAACTCAATTCAAATAAAAGTCTACTCTACTTTGTAATGCACTGATTTCCAAACCAAACACAAAGAACACAAAAACAAACAAAAACAAAGAGCTTACAACCAAGCTTATAAGAATGCTTGGGAAGGGTGAGTAGGAGCGAGGAAAAAACAGGAAAAAGATAAGAATACAAAAAAAGTGAGGGTCGTAAATAAAAGAGAAAGGTTGAATGGTAGTAACCATTGGGAGGAGGAAAAAAAATCACAACACACTTGGCGGTGAAAGGATAGCAAAGAACTTCAGAAAGATGGCGTTGATGACTTACCCTGAAAGGAAATTTAAGATTTCAAAATATGCCAAAGTAAGCAGATATTTCAAGCCATGGAAGCCACATAAGGAAAGACACAGGGAAACAGAAGCTCTGGGTATACT
>PITA01019359.1:20270-37877 GCA_004023965.1 Spilogale gracilis | reverse complement strand
CCCCAAAGTTTTAGGTTCTTAAATGAAAGGTGCTTCAAATTTGAGACATTGCAGGAACTAGCATATGCCGTTCCGGTTTTTCAGTCATGACCACACTACATATGCCTATTGTTAGTCATCATTCCTGCCACAAACACTGGGATTTCCAGACTATGGGACGTGGCTTAGCTTTTTCATCTCTGCTTAGAAAACACCTCCCCTTACCACCATCTACTGAAAGTTGTTTCAATCACTCATATTCCCTATTTTTTCCTCCATTCGGCCTGCATGAATTCAATTTTATATCTATTTTCTTCCTCCAGAACGTCTTGTGTCATTAATAATAATCTGAACATTATAGCTATAGTTGTACTTTTAATTACCTCTCTTAGCCAAAAAAGTTATAAACTAAGAGCAGATAAATTTTCATTATTTAAAAAAACCATTAACCTTTCTCTCAGTAAGGATCAGTCATATATGTCACGATGGCCAATTTTTACAGATTCACTGAATTAAAAAAATATAGATAATCCTGTGGATCCTAAAGAGATGTTAATCACTGCAGCTCCCAAATAATTTTTTTCAAATAATTTTTTAAGAACAAGATATTTTCCTCATTTCAGAATTTGCATGTATATGTAAATGTATATTTATATAATATATAATTTAAATATGTAACTTATATACATATATTTTTAACCTACAAATAGCAGAATGTGTCATGTGTCTTGTTACTATAGAACATTATCATTGTTATGACTATAATTTTATTTTGAAAAAATAAAAGAAAACTACTATTAACACAGTGTAACAAAAAGAAGCTGATACAAATCTATTTAAAATCTACAACTAATCTAAGAAATCATAAAATATTTAAACATAGATCTTCTCTGTTGGGCTGCCTGAGAGACTGGGGCACCCAAAATTTCAGACTGGGTCAAGATGGCTGATCTTCCCGCCAAAGGAACCATGGCCACCGCATCATCTCCAGTACATCGAAATCTAGACGGGAGACCAAAACTTTCCATCTGGGACTTTCCAGCCAAGGACCACCCACCCTCGTCTGGACTTTCCCCACCCTCAGCCAATCACCTAGGGACACGATGTTTCCTTGACTAATATGGGAAAAAAAAACACCGGAATCCAGACCCAGAATCAAGAAGGCTTAAAAACCCCCGCACTCCCCAACCCCGGGTGCGACTTCCCCGACTCTCCTCTCCTGAGTCGCGGAACCCCGCCCAACAGTGCTGGCAATAAAGCTCATCCTACAGATCATTTTGCTTTGGGGTCTCTCTCATTCATGTAAAAAAATCTCACATTTGGTGCCGAAACCTCAGAGGAGATTGAGCCCCCACTTTGGTGAGAAGGCTCTCTCCTCTCCCAATCCGGATGCAAAACCACTTCTCAGAGTGCCATTATCAAGACTGTGGTGAATGTTTCTAGCCCCAAGCCTCCTCTGGGATGCCCTGCCCCAGTCGCAGCTGCATCAGGGCAGACTCCCCTCTGGCTACCAGGTGGCCTCCAGAGCTCCAAAGTAATTGGGAGTTGTCCCCATTCTCTGGCAGCTACACCCCTCTTTCTTAGTCTGCAGTCCAGCACATGGATGAAGGGACGCTTTTCTCCGCGGTGAGAACTGGTAGGTGAGGTGACTATGGGAACTTCCCAGTCCAAAATTGACCCAAATATGCCCTTAGGTTGCCTTCTGGCCAATCCTAAGACTTTAGAGCTGGACCAGGACCTGCGCAGGTGGCGCCTCATACACTACTGTACTATCGCCTGGCCCCAATATCAGTTAGACAACCAATCTCAATGGACCCCTGAGGGCACCTTTGGTTACTAGATCCGTATGGATCTTGACAATCTCTGCAGACGCCAAGGCAAACGGTCTGAGGTTCCCTACGTCCAGGCCTTTTGGACCCTATGTTCTCGCCCTTCCCTACGCTCTCGCTGCTCTACATCTCAGGTTCTCCTTGCCCAATTTCCTCCTCCAACACTCCGGTCTACATCTCCCAAGGATCCTTACCCTCTTACTCTTTCTCCCCTTTCCGAGCCTCCAGAAAACTAATCTAGCCCCACAGTGAGGGCCCCTCTCCTACCTCCTCCTCCACCATACCACACTCCTGTCCCCCAGCCTCCTGTACCCCTCATTCCTCAGCAGAACCCCGATCCAACCTTTATCCCTCTCACCCCTACTGCACCTGAAACCCCTCAACTGAATGCTGCAGCAGAATCCACTCCCCAAGGGGACCCCCTTTCATTCCGTCCTATCTCCACCCACACCCGGTCCCATAACCCCTCTCCAGACTTAGTCTGCCCCCTATGGGAGGTCGAAGGGGCAGAAGGGGTGGTCCGGGTCCATGCACATTTCTCTCTCCAAGACCTTTCCCAAATAGAGAAGCATCTGGGTTCCTTCTTTGCCAACCTAGACAACTTTATCAAAGAATTCCAGTCCCTAGCTCAGGTCTACGACCTTACCTGGCATGACCTCTGCGTTGTCCAAACTACCACCCTCACTACTGAAGAAAGGGAATGCATTCAGGCTTCTACCCAAGAACATGCTGATCAGGTCCACCTCACTGATGCCACCATGCCCATTGGCACTCAGGTGGTCCCAGCTGTAGAGCCCAGATGGGACTATCAGAATGGCCAAGATGGTCGCCGGCATTGCAACCACATGGTCCAATGTCTCATTGCCGGCATGCGGGCAGCCTCCAACAAGGCAGTCAATTATGACAAAATCAGAGAAATTATCCAGACCACTGATAAAACCTCAGCCATGTTCCTCAACTAGTTAACTGAGGCACTAACTCAGTACACTCGCCTCGATCCGGCTTCACTGACAGGGGCGACCATCCTAGCTACTCATTTTATCTCCCAATCGGTGCCGGACATTTGAAAAAAAACTAAAAAAGGCCAAGGAGGAACCACAGACCCCCATTTCTGACCTAGTGAAAATGGCCTTTAAAGTCTTTAACTCCCGAGAGGAGGCGGCCGGATTTAAACGACAGGCCAGGCTCCAGCAAAATGTTCAGTGGCAGAGCCAGGTGGGCCGGTTCTGGGAGCCAAGAAAAAGGAGGAACTAACTGTATGCCTCCAGGGGCCTGCTTCAAATGCGGGGCCAAGAGTCACTGGACTCATCAGAGTCCTAATCCAAAGGGGCCAACCCAACCCTGTCCTCAGTGCCAACTGATGGGACACTGGAAATCAGACTTCCCAAGCCTCAGGGGATCCTTGGCACTTCATTGGGGGGAAAACGCCAAGATGGTAAGTCCTGCCTTCCAGTTGCTTGGATTGGAGGACGCCTGCCGGAGCCCAGACTCAGTCTCGCCTCTCACCCAGGCCGAGCCCAGGGTCATGCTCCAGATACTGGGTAAGTCCACCTCCTTTCTGCTGGACACGGGGGCTACCTATTCAGTTCTGCCATCCTAGTTGGGACCAATCTGAGCTTCACCAGTCACTGTTATGGGGATTAATGGGACCTCCTCACCCAAGGTAACTCATCCCCTTGCAGTCTGGAGGGGTTTCCTTTCTCACACTCCTTCTTAGTCATTCCCTCCTGTCTGGTGCCCCTACTAGGAAGAGACATCCTCCACAAACTGCAAGCTAACATCTGCCTCTCACCCTTTCCCTTGACCTCAAAATGTCTCGTTTTACCCCTATTCTCTACCTCGCCATTCCCACCCCCAGAGTGCCTCCCCTTGGTAGACCCAAAAGTATGGGGCACCTCTAAGCCAGTCGTCACATCCCATCATGACCTGTAAAAATGCAAGTAAAGAACAACTCCCAGTTCCCCTCCCACGCAGTCTCCCATTTCTCTGGCCCACCAGCAGGGCCTTAAACCCATCATCGACCTCCTAAAATGGCAGGAACTCCTCATTCCCATTAACTCCCCCTGTAATACCCCTATCTTGCCTGTTCTCAAACCCTCAGGAGCCTACTGACTGGGTCAGGACCTGCGACTCATTAATGAAGCCGTAATCCCACTCTACCCAGCTGTCCCTAATCCCTACACCCTATTATCTCACATTCCACCCAAAACCTCTCACTTCATGGTGCTGGACTTATGCCTCTTTACATCCCAACTCCTACTATCTCTTTGCCTTCACCTAGGAGGACCTCGACATGCATGGCTGGGACAGTTGGCATGGACCGTCCTTCCCCAGGGATTCCGGGACAGTCCCCATATTTTTGGCCAGGTCCTGGCCACAGATTTACTTCAATCCACTCTTAAGGCTAGCACCATACTCCAATATGTGGATGATCTTCTCCTCTGTAGCCCATCCCTTTCCCTATCCTGAGAAGATACTGCCACCTTACTCAACTTTCTGGGAACCAAGGGGTACCAAGTCACCCCCTCAGTCACCTACATGGGGATTTTCTTCCAAATCCATCTCCTCTGGGAACTATAGCCTCCCCAAAATGTGGAAGAAATTCTCTCCTTTCTGGGACTAGTGGGCTTCTTTAGACACTGGATCCCTAATTTTGTCATCCTAGCCTGACCCCTATACCAGGTGGCAAAGGAAACCCCCCAAGAATCCTAACCAATCCCACCTCCATCCAGCATTTATTTTCTAAGCTGCAGGACTATCTCACCAGCGGACCAGTCCTGACACTACCTGACCCTTCCAAACCCTTCACCTCTTTACTGACGAGCGCTCTGGCTCAGCAACCGGCCTTCTAGTGCAGCCAGTTGGACCCGCCTACAAAGCCCTGGCCTATCTGTCAATACAATTGGACACCACAGCTCAGGGATGGCAGCCATGCCTCAGAACACTGGCAACAGCCTCCTCTCTTACTAAGGAGGCACTTAAACTCACTCTGGGAAGGTCTCTCACAGTCTATTCTCCCCATCGACTCTCAGATCTGGTTAGTCACTGATCTCTGGCTCAACTCACCCCCTCACTCCTCCAACTATATCACCTACCCTTTATTGAAAATCTTCTGGTCTCTCTCTCTCTCTCTCCTCCTCGCCTAAACCCAGTGACCTGCTGCCAGCACCCTCGTCCACTTCCAAGCCCTCTCACTCTTACCCATGACTCCTAGAGGAGCTAACCCCCTTCCTCCCAGGACTCTCTCATCAGCCACTGTCTAGTCCTGTCCCTGTCATTTTTCTGGATGTGAGCTCCCTCCCTTCTCCAGATAGCTGAAGGCTCGCAGCTTACTCATTGGTCACCTCAGGTGCAGTGGTAGAGACGGCTCCCCTCCCCATTGGGACTACCTCCCAAAAGGCCGAACTAATAGTTCTTACCTAGGCCATCCACCTGTCAAAGGGACAGCGGGTCACAATATACACAGACTCTAAATATGCCTATCTCATCACACACACACACACACACACACACACACACACACACACACACTCCATCCTCTGGCAGGAGCAAGGGTTTCTGACCACCAAGGGAACTCTCATGGTCAATGGACCACTTATCGCCAAACCACTTGAGGCCCTCAACCTCCCTGATGAGGTTGCGGTGGTCCACTGCCGCAGACACCAGGCCTCCAGGGACCCTATCTCTCTGGGAAACAATAAGGCTGATTCAGTGGCCAGGCAGATGGCTCTAAATACCTCCTTGGCCCTGGTTCTCTTCCTCAACACACCTCACAGCCCATCATACTCTTATACAGAGATACAAACCCTCCACAGTTTAGGAGAAAAGTCAGGGGAGAAAGGGTGGATCTATATTCAAGATAAATTTGCCCTACAGAAGGCCTGGCCCACACCCTAATAACCAACATTCATCAGTCCCTCCATATTGTCCCAAAGGCTCTCCACCAGTTCCTACAACCCCTCTTTCATCACCTTTTCCTCTCCAAAGTAATAGAGGCAGTATATAGAGCCTGCAGAACCTGTGTGGCTGTTAACACTCAAGGCGGGATGTGGTAGATACGTGCACAGGGTGAATCAAGGCATATCCCACAGCCTAAGAGATGGCAGATGTCATGGCCACAGTCTTCATTGCATACATCATCCCAAGATTTGGACTGCCTCGAACCCTGCAGTCGGATAATGGACCTTCCTTCATTTCCAGCATGACTCACCAGGTTGCAGAAATTCTTAATATCACCTGGACACTCCACATCCCGTACCATCCTCAAACCTTGTTTATAACCTGTGGCTGAACTGCTGGATCTGCTTCCCTTTCTCTACCATTTCCAGTATCATTGAAATCCCCATTCCGACAACGTGACCCCTACCCAACACCACACCATTACTAACCAAACGGTCCACACAGAGGCCATAGGAAGACCCATACCTATTCTTAACCTTTCCTCAACTTCCGACATCCTCACCTTCAACTCCTCCATCGCCGTCTTCTCCATCCCCTACTGCACTCCTCCTGGTATATTTCTTTCATGCCCAGAGGGAATCTACCGATGCTTAACCACCAATGACTCCCCAGACTGCATTTTCATCTTACTGTCTCCTTCCACTACCATCTTTGACGCCCCTCACACCATTATATAAAAGAAAAGGTCGCAATGTTGGGCTAGCTGAGAGACAGGGGCACCTAAAATGGTAGACATTGCAGACTGGGTCAAGATGGCTGATCTTCTCGCCAAAGGAGCCGTGACCACCATGTCATCTCCAGTACATCGAAACCTAGAACGGAGACTGAAACTTTCCATCTGAGACTTTCCAGCCGGGGACCACCCACTCTCGTCTGGATTTTCCCCACCCCCAGCCAATCGCCTAGGGACACGATGTTCCCTTGCCTAATCTGGAAGAAATCCACCCGAATCCAGACCCAGAACCAATAAGGCTTAAAAACCCCCACACTCCCTAGTCCGTCCACAAAATCCCCGACTCTCCTCTCCAGAGTCACGGAACCTCGCCTGAGGGTGCTGGCAATAAAGATTATCCTATGGATCATTTTGCCTTGGGGTTTCTTTCATTTACCTAAAAAAACCTTACATTCTCTAACTTCACTTTTTATAAATTCCATAAGCTTAATGTTTCAAAGATCTACATTTTCAAAATTCAATATATGACAATTTAATTTTTATTTTATCTAAATTGTAATATATATAATATATACAGGTAAATATATAATACTTGCATTTGTAAGCAAAGCCTGTTTTTAAGGAAGTGGGAATTTTAAATATTAACTTTGATATTTTAGGCATTAGTAGCAACTAATTTTAGAAGTTCTGACTTTTCTAAACATATTTATAAAGACATATATATGAATTTTTAAATCTTCTTTTTATCTTTGAAGGTGTTCACAAAACACAATGTATTTCTAGCTCACAATATTAAAAGAAAAATATTAAAAGAACTTATTTGTTATAATCAAAAGCAGCTGTTAGAAATATAACAAAGCACCAGGACATCCAAACTTTTCTAATTCCAG
Organism: Spilogale gracilis; assembly: GCA_004023965.1. Taxonomy (NCBI): domain Eukaryota; kingdom Metazoa; phylum Chordata; class Mammalia; order Carnivora; family Mephitidae; genus Spilogale; species Spilogale gracilis. The sequence goes on along the minus strand of PITA01019359.1, from coordinate 30,546 downwards.
TGTATCAACTTGATTTCTTTTTTTTTTTAATAAGATTTTATTTATTTATTTGACAGAGAGATACAGAGAGAGCACAAGTAGACAGAGCAGCAAGCAGAGGGAGAGGGAGAAGCAGGCTCTCTGCTGAGCTGTGAGCCAGATGTGGGGCTTAATCCCAGGACCCTGGTATCATGACCTGAGCTGAAGCAGCCATCCAACCAACTGAGCCAACTCAGATGCCCCTCCACTTGATTTCTGATATTCAAATCACTTTGCTCTTTAAACGTAGTGAGATAAAAGGTAAGCTTTTAGTAGGAATTTCTTTTACATTTATTCCAGTATTATGCTCCACACCATTTCATGTTTTGCTTGCTTTTTGAAAATGTTCTTCCTTAAAATGTACTCAATTTTATCTTAAAATAATTTTTGTTAATATTTCTTAGAATAGGGGCACCTGGGTGGCTCAGTTGGTTAATTTCTGCCTTCAGTGCAGGTTGAGACCTCAAGGTCCTGGGATCTAGTTTCATATCAGAGCTTCCTGCTCAGAGAGGAATCTGCTTCTCCTTCTGCCCCTCTCTCCACTCATGCTGCCTCTCTCTGCCTCTCTTTTTATCTCAAATAAAGAAATAAAATCTTTAAAAAATATGTTTCTTAAAGTAAAATCCGCCTAGGTCACAATGAAGTGGAAACTCCAAATGTTACATCCACTCTTGGCAATTCCAAGGTAATTGATGGGATTTCCTTTTCTAGAATAGTTATTTGCATGAGACTAAAATGCAGTATGGAGAAGAGGAAAGGACATATTTGATTTATTTTTAAACATTTTTATAAAAACTTGGTAAAGAAATAGGAAAAATGTTTGCCATCACAAACCAGTACTTGAGTAAGTGGTATGTTTTTAATATCCATATTTATTAATTTTTATCATGAAACTCATTTTCTAGAGTAGATTTCAGACATATTATTACTTACAGCAATAATAACATTAGATCCCTAAGCCCCATTCTTCTCCCAAGCAGATGCTATGAAGGTCAGATATTATTGAGCAAATGCAAAAAAAGGATTAAGCTTACCACAGGAAAGGAGCCTTAAAATTATAAATCTGAACATTTGATTAGGCTATTGGTCACTCAGCTGCCAACCTCCTCTTCTGAGAGAGAAAGAAGAATCATCTTCCTAACCTAATGTAAACAAATATTTTGGAATGTAAAATTTTCCAAATTTTATTTCCCTTAGTAATGTAAACACCTTCCAAGGGAGGTAAATCTCTCTGTAAATTATTTCTCTCTACATTCAGTGATTTATTTTTTCATATCAAGGGATGCGTTTTGAGCCAGGTTCCAGTTGTCTTTGCTTTGCATAAAAAAATCATATATTTATGACAGTAGACAGGGTGATTTCCTTCTTTCCACCAATTTTATTGCTTTATCCTCATATTCTATGAAGACAATGAGGAGCAAAGATAAGATTTAGAGAAATTTTACTTCAGTTCTTTTTAGGTGACATTTGTATCCTCTTCTTAAGTCTGTAAGAGTTACTTTTTCTATGTGAGTTAATAAAGACCAATTAGAAAGGATAAGAAAGATAATTTTAAGGAGTTGGAATTTATACATATTTTTAAAAGTATTTTGCCCAAATATTAAAATAACTTTAGCTCTAATTAATATTTATGTTATATACCTGATGGATAAGCATAAAATTTATTTCAGATTTATTTTGAAACTAATTGATTAACTCAATAAATACATATTGAAGAGTTCTATATGCTCTGTCATAGATGTTAAAAATAAAGTTACAAACTTCCTGGTGTTCGTACGATGGTTGAAAAGACACTCAAAATATGAAAAAAATAAGTAGTATATTCCAATTGGCTGTTCTGTTTTGCATTTTCAACAGCAAAGTGTGAGAGTTTCTATCACCCTATATCCTCACCAACATTTGGTGTTGACCTCTCTGTAAAAAGGTTTGGTGGTTTCTTACAGAGAATAACTCATACCATATGACTCAGCAGTCAATTCCTTGGTATTTACTCAAAGGAGATGAAAAATTATATCCACATGAAAACTACATACAGATATTTATAGTAACTTTGCCACAACTGTGAAAATTTGAAAGTAACCATGATATCCTTTAGTGAGTAAATGGATAAATAAACTGTTGTACATCCAGATGATCCAATATTATTTAGAGCTAAAATGAAATGAGCTATCAAGCCATGAAAAACCATGAAGGAAACTTAAATACATATTATTAAGTAGAAGAAGCCAAAATCTAGGAAGGCTACATAACGTATAATTCCAACTACATGAAAAGACAAACTATGGAAGCAGTAAAAACATCAGTGGCTTCTAAAAATGAAGTACAGGGAGATGAATAGGCAGAGCACAAGATTTTTAGGGCAGTAGAAATACTTTATATGATATTGTAATGGTGGATATGCCATCATGCTTTTTTCCAAATCTAAAGACTATACAACACCAACAGTAAACCTTGATGTATACTATGGACTTAGGTGACTATGATGTATCCATTTAGGTTCACCCTTGGTAAAAAATGTACCATTCTGATGAATGTTGTTTGATAACAGGAAAAGCTATGCATGGGTGGGGGCAGGAGTATATGGAAAAACTCTACTTTTGTCTCCATTTTGTTGTACACCTAAAACTGCTCTAAAAAATAGCCCTAAGTTATATTTATTCATAAAAAGTGAAAAAATGAAAATAATAGTATTTTTCAAATAATATTGTATCCTATGTAGAAAATAAAGGAAACAAAGTTATGAATAACTGAAATGAAATGGAAGATAACATTTTAGAAGTTGTAGTCACAGGAAATAACAGTTTAGCCTGAATAAAGAGATTTGAATAGTCCCCAAATAACTGAAGAAAAATATATCTGTTTAAAAAAATAGTGAACAACTAGAAAGGCCCTAAAGATGAGAACAAAATTGATTTTTTTCTTATTTTAAAGAAAAAGAAAGAATGATATGTTCCTGCTATGTTTGTGGGAAAGAGTGCTATGAAATGACACTGGGGAGGTAGGAAGTGGCCATATAATTTAGACCCATTTAGGCTATGCCTAGTCATACAAATTTTATCACAATGTTTAGGAGGAAAACAATGAGAGTGAATTTGTCTTAATTATGTAGTAGACAGATCCATGTGACTGCAGAGCAAAAGTTAGACTGGCAAAGGACAGAAGTGGCCACAAGTTGAATTTGACAATGCCAGTTATACAATAATTACCCCAAAAATAAATAAATGAAGCATCTGTATTTAGGATCATGAATGTTGAAGTAAGATGTGGTTAAATATGAGCAATATTTTGAGATACAATGAACTGACTTGACATTGGAGTAGAATTTTTGTGTGTTTTAGGGTAGCAGAAAGAAGAAAACAATAGAATTTAAACATAGAGGATTCCATTTAGTGAGTTGGACTTCTGGAAAAATGTAGAGCTATTAACTGAGATTAGGAAACTGGGAGAAGATATGATAAATGGGTGCACCAAGTTCAATCCATTCTGAAGAAAAGTGGTAGATCTACTATTATTTTATGCTGACCACTTTATTTCTGGCAATTTCCCATGAAGATCAAATGAAGATTTGTGATCATAAAGTACTTCACAAGATCAAATTAAGTCTTTTGGTGTTCACATCAAAATATTAACTCACTGAAGTGTGTCAACTGAAGTTCCTAATCATTTTTATTCATTTATTTGTTTATTTAAGAGACAGAAAGAGCATGAGCAAAAGCAGGAGGAGGGCCAGGGGGAGAGGGAGAAAGAAAATGTCAAGTGGGCTCCCTGCCAAGTGCAGAATATGAAGCAGGGTTCCTTTCCAGGACCCCTGGCCACCCCAGGCCACTTAACCAACTGAGCTACTCAGGTGCCCCTCTGCTGTTATGGACATTGGTGGCTTGAAAGTAAATTCATGAATTTTGCTTGCAGTTATTAAGTGACACTTATCACATATGTTCTAATCTGTAAAAGCATTTTTTAAAAGATTTTATTTGAGAGACGGAGAGAATAAGAAAGAGAAAGCACAAGATGGGAGAAGGTCAGAGAAGTAGACTCCTTGCTGAATGGGCACTCCAATGCAGGACATGATGTCTGGACTCCATCCTGGGACTCCCAGATCATAACATGAGCCGAAGGCAGACACACAGCCAACTGAGCTACCCAGGTACCTTCTAAAAAGCACTTTTTTTTTTTTTTTGTATTACAACTTTGTTTTCCACTACTTCATGTTAACAACAACACAGAACTAGCTTCTGACTTCCAGTATATCACCTGGATGCACCAGTTCTTGCACATTATTATTATTATTATTATTATTATTATTATTATTTAGTTTCTTGGCAATCTATACCATATTGGTTTTGTGGTATTGTATTGCAATTAGATCCTATAAAATTTCAAAAAAAAAAAAACAAACAAGAAAAACTTAAAAGAATGAAAGAACTAAGCTTGCTGATTCCCATGCATTCACTTTTCTTATCACCAAACAACGAATAGAGATGCAGAGATTGTCATTCATACGTCAAATCACAAACTGGGATTTAAATCTAAAAAGAAAGGAAGAAATTTTAAAAACAAGATACAGTTCAAATAAAGGAGTAGGTGGGTGGGGTAAATAAGGAAATTTGAGAATTTTGATTCTGAAATCAGATTACCTGAGTTCCAATGCCAACCTCATTGCTTTCTAGCTGTGCATTAAGCAATTTGACTTAACTCTATAAATCTCAGGGTTCACATCTGTCAAATGGTGATGATAACATTTACCTCATGGGTTTGAAAAATAAAGACAGTGTCTAATATATTATTGATATGTTTATTAAAATTAAGCCCATGATTAAAATATTCAATAAGTCCAGATCAAGTTTAACACTGGTAAATTTTTACTGCCTTTTCAGTTCAGTAATCATCATCACACTTTTTGATTGCATTAGGGCAGAGAAAATACTATGATTGATTAGGCAACATATCATTGATTTCTTATAAAACTAAATATTCAGAAAAAATTCATAAATCTTATAATTCTTTTTTAAAAGATTTTATTTATTTATTTGACAGAGAGAAACACAGTCAGAGAGGGAACACAAACGGGGGGGGGGGTGTGAAAGAGAGAGAAGCAGGCCTCCCACCAAGCAAGGAGCCTGATACAGGGCTTGATCCCAGGACCCTAGGATCATGACCTGAATTGAAGGTAGAAGCTTAATGACTGAGCCACCAAAGTGCCCGTATAATTTTTACTCTATTATTATTTATTGAGATAGTTTTAGTATTGTCCAAATATACTAACAAAATATTATTGGTTTGTTCCATTATTTTCATCTTATAGTATTTTATTAATACAATAATTTAGAATGTATCAATATGTTAACATTGGCATATAACTAAAACAATTATTACATTTATTTAAAACTTCTTGAAGGTGGTTAAAAAGATAGAAAAATTCCCCCTGATTAAAATTAAAACTAGGCGATGAACTAACAAGGCAACAGAAAAAAATGACCCATAAACAAGTTGATACTGAAGATATCCAAATATGTATCTAAGTATGTCCAAGTAGAAATTAGACATATAGTAACTGTGGCACTGGAAACTTTTTCTACCTAATATACAATGTATTAATTCACTGATGTTGAAACAATGACTTTTCAAAAATATTAGAATGATTTTTCAAAAATAGTAGAATCAACTAAAAAATATAGCATTTCATCCATTCTCTTAATTTTTATTATTATTATTTTTTTTTAAGATTTTATTTATTTATTTGACAGAGAGAAACACAGCCAGAGAGGGAACATAAGCAGGGGGAGTGAGAGAGGGAGAAGCAGGCTTTCCGCGGAGCAGGGAGCCTGATGTGGGACTCGATCCCGGGTCTCCGGGATCATGATCTGAGCCGGAGGCAGTCGCTTAACCAACTGAGCCACCCAGGCGCCCCATCTTAATTTTTAAATAATACTTTAAACATCAATTCCTTAAGGGGCACCTGGGTGGTTCAGTTGGTTGGGTAACTGCCTTCAGCTCAGGTCATGGTCCTGGGGTCCCAGGATTGACCCTTCATGAGCCTCTTTGCTCAGTGGGAGGCCTGCTTCTACCTCTCTCACTCCCCCTGCTTGTGTTCCCTTTCTAGCTGTATTTCTATCTGTCAAATTAATGGATAAAATCTTTAAAAACAATCTTTTTAAAAACTCAATTCCTTAAAACTAACAGATGATATGTATAACATACATCCATTTTATAATTGATGTAGATCATACTCAAATCAATTTATATGTGATTTAATACACTGAAGAATATATCACTAAATGAGAACCAACACAAATAACTAAGGTCAAATATAATAATGATAAGTATATATAATGTATTATTAATTATTATTATTAATTATTATTATATAATAAGCCACCAAATTTGACAAAAATTATTTTAAATGGTGAAAATAAAATTAAAATATGTTGTACATTTTTCTTTATGGAAAAATTAATAGAGTAGTAATTTTGATAAATAAAAAGATAATTCAAGGAAGCATATTTAAAGGGAATCATAAGGATTATAATAAAGGGTATAATTTACAATGAGATTAAGAATTCGAAGATTTTATAAATTTGAACAGATGATTTAAAATATATTCAAAAAATAAATTCTAGGAATAAACAAATAAAAGCAAAGTCAATAAAGAGAGAACATAAATTTGAATACAAATCATGCATATATATGGCACTTGACATTTAAAAACAATTTTGTATTTGGTTCAAAAGGTAGAGATATAGTCATATCATCTGATCACAGTGTAGTGCAATTTACTATTTTTTAATATTTTTTCAAAGATTTTATTTATTTATTTGACAGAGGAAGAGAGAGAGATCACAAGTAGGCAGAGAGGGCAGGCAGAGAGAGAGGAGGAGGAAATAGGCTCCCTGCTGAGCAGAGACCCCCCCCCCAATGCGGGTCATGATCCCAGGACCCTGAGATCATGACCTGAGCCAAAGGCAAAGGCTTACCCCACTGAGCCACCCAGGCACCCGCAATTTACTTATTAATAAAATGTTAAATCATCTCCCTAAAATAACACAAACATATAGGTAATTCCCTAAATAACCCCTGCATCAGTCAAGAGCTTATATATATTAAAAATGAATAAAGGAAAACTGATTTCAGATGAAGTCAGTATGCCATGAAGAGAGTGGTCTCACACATTGACCATTCTTCTCACCTTACATGACCAGAGAAGGAGGAAGATTTCCAGATACCTGAGTAACTCCCTACCACTTGCAACCAATGCGAAACCACTTAAACCTCAAATTCTCATTTTCTCCCAATGAAATTATGTTTAAAACAACTCTTCCCAATTTCCTCCCAAACCTAATAAAAACTGGCCTTCCCTCTGGCTCTTTGGATTTGTCTATGGTTTGTTATAGTTTTCTTGCCCCAAATTTCAATTCCACTGCTATTCCTAAATAAACTCATTTTTGTTTAATTGAATTACCCCTAATCTTTGTTTTATTTAAGGTTGACAGATATCTGAAAAGCAAACAAAAGCTAACAAAACAGTACTCAGAGACGAGTGTTTAAAGTCATAAAATATTATCAATAATGATAAGAAATAATGTTAAATAAAATAATTACTGAACAACTGAAGTTATTTACATAAAATGAATATTAGTTCCATAGGAAGGCCGTAATATATATATAAGGGACAAATAAGCTAAGAATCAGAAAAAGGAAAATACATATCAAAATCTAAGAAATTATTATTTTTTTAAAGATTTTATTTATTTGACAGAGAGAAACACAGCTAGAGAGGAACACAAGCAGGGGGAGCGAGAGAGGGAGAAGCAGGGTTCCCACAGAGCAGGGATTCCGATGTGGGGCTTGATCCCAGGACTCCGGGATCATGACCTGAGCCAAAGGCAGACATTTAACTACGGAGCCACCCAGGTGCCCAAGAAACTATTTTTTTTAAGATTTATTTATTTGACAGAGAGCACATAAAAGCACAAGTAGGAGGAGCTGCAAAGGGAGAGGGAGAAGCAGGATTCTCACTGAGCAGGGAGTCTGAACTTGGGGCTCAATGGATCCCAGGATCCTGGGATTATGACATGGGTCTAAGGCAGATGCCTAACCAACTGAGCCACCCAGGCACACTTCTAAGAAATTATTTTTTAAAAATATGTTAATGGAAAAAAAAAAAAAACTTCCAATAAGGCTGAAAGTGAAACCAGAGAAATGATGAAGCTATCAAGGTTAGAAATGGAAAATTAATATAGTCACAAATATAAAGCATATTAGTAAAATCCTGTGTATAACAATATGATAATACATAGTATATCTTTATAACTAGAAACTTTTTAAAATAAACATGAATGATATAAATAACTAAATGCATCCCAAAGAGATTAAAATTTCAAGTTATCATTTCTCAAAACATCACCCTCTTTTTATTATTTATTTGTCTTCCAATACAAGTTTCTTTTTTTTTTTTTTAAAGACTTCATTTAACAGAGAGAAACACAGCTAGAGAGGAAACACAAGGAGAGGGAGTAAGAGAGGAAGAAGCGGCTTCCTTCAGGGTAGGGAGCCCCTTGCGGGGCTCCATCCCAGGACTCTGGGATCATGACTTGAGCTGAAGGCAGATGCTTAATGACTGAGCCACCCAGGCACCCCTCCCCCCCAATACATGTTTCTATGAGTAAGAGTTAATACTTCCATGGTAATTTTATTTGCCTTTGGTTTTCTTACTTTCATTTTATGTCACAATCTATATAAATGTTAAGCTTCCTCTTCATTATTATTACTTCTCTTAGAATTAAGCACATTTTTCTTAAATCTTTTGTTATGTATTCAATGCATTTTATGTATTTCTATGTTTCAGATGTTAAGATCTAGTACTTAAAACACTTCATAAATTCTACTGTAATTTTTAAATCTGATGAAATTCTCAATATGTATACCATCATATCTTAGGAATTTCATGTATCTGATATTTTAATTTTATTCTTCTACAATATAACTAAATATCTTCGAATATTTACTAAAGAACAGATTACATCAATACAGATTAAAAGGAGTCGTAATGGGTCAGAATGGAAAGTCAGATGATAGATACAATTATACTTAAAAAGTACATTTAGGGGGCGCCTGGGTGGCTCAGTTGGTTGGGCAACTGCCTTCGGCTCAGGTCATGATCCTGGAGACCCGGGATCGAGCCCCACATCGACTCTCTCATCTGCTTCTCGCTCTCTCACTCCCCCTGCTTGTGTTCCCTCTCTCGCTGTGTTTCTCTCTGTCAAATAAAAAAAAATGTACATTTATTAAATATTAGAGTCTTTATGAATAAAATTAGTATCTAAAATTATTGGTTGGCTGTGGCATTTTTTTGTGAAAGAAAGGCGTAAGCTATCATTTTTAACTAGTATTTTGGTACAAAAATTCCTCATGTATTCGAGATCAGATTACAAATAAAAGAAAAAGTTCCCACTAAACTCTTTGTGGTTGGAAAAATTAAAATTACCAAAATCATTTCATCATTTTATTTTAAAAAATGCTTTGCTAGGACAGTTTGATGATATGTTAACTAAATTTGAGATGTTATTTATAAGAATTTAGTTAAAAGCATTAATTTTAATATTTATAATTCTACTCAGGTTATTGAAGAATGTTTGACTGCTGTGAATTGTAAAATACGACCTCAGCTAAAGTCACTCATCCAATTGAGATATTTTCATGAAACATATACATACTATTTTATGGTCATTACATAAGCAGGCTGTTTTATCTTCTATTACAGTTTCATTTTGCCCTAGGGAATCCAGCTGCCAGAGAATGTGTTATCATTACATGCATGTCAAAAAAGATAGTACACACTTCACTAAAATATACTCATTCAACAAATTCATTTGGCAACCTCCAGCTGCTACATATTTAACACAACATTGAAATTATCTGCAGTATGGGGAATTGAGAGCAAGATTTATTTCAGAGGAAATATAAAACTAACTGGATAATGTAATTTGCAGTTTATTCCTTTAAATTCCTATAAAAAACAAATTTAAGCTACATAGAGTTTTTTCTTTAACAAAATAAATTCACTACCCTCAATCAGAATATTGTAGTGTAGCCATCATGATTTAAAGGCATGAGTAATTGGATTAGGAAACAATAAGAAAATTATTGATTCTTTCAGGTATATTTTAGGCATGGATTTAGGGGAATTCTTTTACACACGTATAACCAATTTTCTTTTTATTCATTCTGCTGGGAATTGTGATTCATTCATTTTGACCAAATA
>PITA01019359.1:0-20170 GCA_004023965.1 Spilogale gracilis | reverse complement strand
GATATTCTAAGAAATGTCATAAATGACATCAGTCTCCAAGGCCATCATTATCCAGCTATATCCTAAAAGCAAGGAAAAGTTTCACTTGTCAACAAGGACTTAAGTGGTCCACCTATGTATTTTTAAATGAAACAAAGACGTTTGGAGTATAGAAATCAGATGATTAGATCTGTTTGATAGTCCAAAATTTGTGTCTCCTCAGGAAATAAGAAATGTTTTCAAGCAATGCATACTGTTATTGTTCATGAACTAATTTCTTGGGATTAATGTCTCAGTGAAACACTTTTTATTGTCTGTGTTTCTTCATTTATTTGTTTTAACATCAGAGGATAACAACCTTGGAAGGGTATTGATCTTATCATTTCTCAGATGAGATAACCAAGGGCTGAGGAACTTCTAGAAAAGCTTCTGATAAACTTTCTTTCTGGATTATATTAATCATCATCAGATCATCTCCTTACTCCCACTATTTCTCTTTCACAGCAAACTCTCCTTAAAACAAATTACAGCAATCCCTTTAAAACATAGATCATATCATTCTACTCCTCAATTATTCACATAATCATCACATTTGGGGGGAAAATAGTCAAATCCTACCACATTTCTTTGTCAGCTAGCTGCTTGTTCTTCTGTGTCATCTGCTCTGGCTACCTTGTCCCTCATTTGGAGTTATTGTTTTATGGTTGGATATGAGATGCCATCCCTCCATGCACTCAGGTCTGTGCTAAGATATGCTAGAAACTGGTCAGTACTCCCCCAGCCTGATTTTCCTTCCTCAGGACAGAGCTAGACAAATTAAGCCTACATTGCAGTTCCCCTGGAATAGAGGCCCACAAAACTCTCCAGTCAGCAGATGTTGTATGGGCAGGTGTTTGTACTGGTCTTTGAGGAAGCCCCCACCCCCCATGCTGGGACAAAACATGCATGAGTTAAAAGGGCAGTTCCATTAGAGTAGAGGGAGTTGCTGCGTGGTGTAAGCAAGTTAGATAGCCAGTGTTGGTATTGTACTGCTCACTGCACGTGGCTCTGGGCTTATGCTAGGGGGAGAGGGATAGAAATTGGACCAGCTCAGTTTCTTAGTTTCCAGACAGGTATCTCTGTGAATACTGCTTCTCAGGGACACGCTCCAAGAAGTGCGAAAACTCTGCCCACTCTGTGGTTCAGATGCTCTTTAGATTGCTGTTTCCATACTGTTTGCCCCTGGGTTGTTTTCTTGCCTTCTCCCCAGGAGTAGTGCAGTAACATCTGGGTTTCTAGGCCAAGTCCACTGACCTTCAATACTACAACCCCACCCACTAGTTGCAAGAACTCACAAAATTGAGCTACTCTTGTTTTCCAAGCCAGTGGTTTGGGGGAAATGTTCTCCTTGTAGGTTCCCCTGTGTGTTCCTCTCTCTGTCTTGCCTTTCTCTACAGTCACAGCTCCCTCCCCTCTGCAGCAGCCTTAATCGCTTTCTCTCCTAAACCATGTCCCCACACTTCCTACCTTCTTCAATATTGCTTCTTCTTTCCCTTTAGTTGTGCAGTTATGTACATCTTCAGGTTGATTTCTGGAGGTATTTAGGATGTTTTGATAGTTACCAAGTTGTGTTTGTGGAACAAGGCAAGCCTAGGGTTGTCTTATACACTGGCATTTTCCTGTTCCCCAATAAAGTAAAATACATTTTTGTAAAATTTCAGAAAATAAAATACTTGTAAGAACTTCCTAGAGAGTGAGAAAAAAATATTTTTAGTACATAAAGAAATCACAATAGTACCTCTCTTCTCTATAGCAACATTGATTACTTCAATATAATGAGGTTTTTTAAAAAATATCTGCAGGAAATATTTTTCCAACTACAATTTAATATCCAGTCAAACCACCAAATATAATGATATAATAAAGCATATTCAGACATGACAACTACATTTACTTAAGAAGCTATTGAAGGTTATGCTTTCACAAATGAGAGAATAAATCAACAATAAAGCCCTGATATCTGGGAAACAGTATATCTAACAGTCATTTGAGAAATGACAGGATGAGAGCTTTGTTTCAGTGTGAGGGGAAAAATGCACAGGTTAGAGAATAAATATGGCTGCCTAGAAGGAAGTCTTCATAAGAAAAAAATTAAGAACCAATTTCATGAGGACATTATCAATATGTCTGTGACAAGGATGGCGAAGTATGTTGTATAAAATACATGATATTTACTCTGGTCATCATTTGCCCATAACTCTATAATTTGTTCTGCATGATTTCTCTGTACCACAAGAGGCTGACTCCTGTCAGCTAAATGTTCTGGACTCCTTTGTTAAATGCATTACAGTTAGGTTAGTCAATGGAAGAGAATGGTAAGTGACTGAGGTCTAGGAGAAAGGGGAAGTCAGTGTGTATGTACAATGCCTACCTTCACCTCTACACACATATGCTGCTACCATTGGCTTTTCCCTCTTTGGCTGAATTTCTTCCATGTTCTAATTCTTACCAGCTAGCTCCTCTATCTTGTGGCCCAAGTTTCTGCTCATCAGGTCTTACAGTAGTTACAGTGTCCCTCAAAGTGACCCTTTTAGGTTCCAGTGACCCACATGAACAATATTTTTATAAACAATACAATATAAACAATGTGTTCTGGTTATATCAAACTATGGTGATAACCGAGGAGGAAGAGCATGAGATGGGGAAGATATGAAAAAGCCCACCCTTATTAACTTGAAAAAAGATGAGAGTAATGCATGAGATTGAAAAAAAATCCAGAAAAATCTTTATTAAATTATGTCTGTGTTGAATATAAGTGAAATTATTTTGGTAAATAATGAAGTATAAAAAACAGGAAATGAGTTGAAGACTTGTAAAATTATCTTTTTTATTTTAAGTCCTTTAGTACCTTTTGATTTTTAAAGCTGTGTTTGGGAATTATTTTGATGTCAACAAAATTATTTTAAAATGAGGTACCTTGCTATAAAGTGTGATAGTATAAATCAAGTCATACTTTCTTTTACTTAGTCCATGATTTCAATAATTAAATATCTTCCTAATACTAAAATGTTATAGTAATTTACAATACTGTAGTGAATTTGAACTGTCAACTATCACATTCTCACATCGTGTCTAGTCATAAATATATCTCACTCATTAGACACCAGTAGTAGATGAAATTGAATATTATTTTCCCAAATATGATTGTTCTTATATAAATCACTATTATATAATGTTGATTTCTTCTGTTTTTTAAACTTCAAATTTTCAAGTGCCCAAATAAATGTATCTTATTGAGAATATCACACTTTAATAAATGTGAAGATGTTAGTTACATTTAATCTATAATGATGTTTTTTTAAAAAATATTTTTTTATTTATTTGACAGAGAGATCACAAGTAGGCAGAAAGGCAGGCAGAGAGAGGAGGAAGCAGGCTCCCCACTGAGACCCCGATGCAAGCCTTGATCCCAGGACCCTGAGATCATGACCTGAGTTGAAGGCAGAGGCTTTAACCCACTGAGCCTCCCAGGCACCCTATAATGATTCTTAATAAACTTTATTCAGTATATTTTATTGCTGCATTAAAATTTGTACTTAAAATATTACCTACTATTAATGTGATTTTACCTATTTTGACTTGCAATCACTTATACCTTATGATATTAAATTTAAAAAGCAAAATGAAAACCTCATTTACTACATACTGATTTAGATATTGGTGATTTTATTTTAAATCTCTGACAAGTTTTACATAATTTCTTTAGGCATTTAAAAAAGATCACTCCATAGAAGTTATATATTTGTTTTCACTATTGCAGAGATGATTTTTCCTTATTCTTCAAAACTTGGTCATGTATGTCAAAAACCAGCATCCCACACATCAATTTAGGCACTTCTAATTCATTTGTGCAGAAGAAAGATAAATATATTTGATGTAAGTATTACAGATTCTTCCACCATTTCATAAGAAAATCATATAGAAGTAGAAAATTGTTTATTTTTCTTCCATCTGGGAAAATAGTAAGAGATACTGATTAAAAATTCAAGAGTTATTTCCCTGGTAAATTAGTCAATTAGCTGAGGAAAGACATACATTGATTAAGCTTGGACTTTCATTTCTCTCTCAACCACTCTAAATTACCTTTATCTTACCATTTAATTCAGGTTTTCCAATTCTTTCCACCAACTTGATAACACTTTATATTGATTTATTTTAGCAACAGTGGTTCATTCGGGACTATTTTATGAATTATCTTCATTTTGTCAATTAACTCTCAGATTTTCCAATACTATTCAATGATCACATGTCTCTCTGTCCTGATTTGTTCTAATATTCTCTAGGATAATTTTAGAACAAATCCGATGTTATGCCTGGAATTAAATTCTACTTTCCTTATAAGCAAAAACCCTCACAGATTCTACCTATAAATTAATATATATATATTTAGAAAAAAGTCTTATGGGTGCCTGGGTGGCTCAGTGGGTTAAAGCCTCTGCCTTCAGCTCAGGTCATGACCTCAGGGTCCTGGGATCAAGGCCCTCTGTTCAGCAGGGAGCCTGCTTCCTACTCTCTCTCTGCCAGCCTCTCTGTCTACTTGTGATATCTCTCTGTCAAATAAATAAATAAATTTTTTTAAAAAAAGAAGAAAAAAGCTTATTTTAATTGGATGTACTTCTAGTATTGTTGTGAATTCCCAAATTATTACAAAAACAGAAAATTTGAGAAGTGGCATGGAAATAAGTTGACACAGAATATAAATGACATAAAATATTGATACAATCATAATATAACCTAGGTTTGGTATAGATTGACATTTATTTGACAAAAAATGTCCATTTTTTGCTAGCTACTACATTAAGGGTATGTACTGCCATACATAATACTTATTAATAGCATATGCTATGTAAAACCTTGAATAAAGATTTAGAGAGAATATGATAGCTTTTGTATTACAATATGTCAAGATTGAGTAGTCAATCTAAAAAGATTATAAGACTCACACAGAAACAACAATTATACAAATCCATTATCAAAATAATTTAATGTATTACTATATAGATTCTTAAAAGAAATGTATTTAGATGGAGAAAGACCTATAAATAAATATGTAGAAGAGGACTTTTTAACATTGTCATGATGAATCATATTAAAAATCATATTATGTTCTTAGTTTGAGGAGATTTGCAGGTCAATCTGATTCAAAAGAACATTTTCTCTGACTCAACTCGACCATGTATCCATAAAGTTTCCTTCCTGATATTTCTTTGAATACCTCCAAAGATAAGTAACTTTATATTTTCCAAGGTAGTTAATTTTAATTGTATTATGTTTAATAGAATAGTTTCATGAAAAAATATGCAGCCAAGAATACTATATCCAGCTAGGTTGTCATTGGAAATAAGGAGAGATAAAAAGCTTCCAGAACAAACAAAAACTAAAAGAATTTGCAAACAACAAATCAGCCATACAGGAAATATCAAAAGGGGTTCTCTAAGCAAATAGAGAGCCTAGAAGTAACAGAGCAGAAAGGAAGTGAGACAATATACAGAAACAGTCACTTTACAGGCAATACAATGACACTGAATTCATATCTTTCAATAGTTACCCTGAATCTAAATGGGCTAAATGGCCCTATCAAAAGGCACAGAGTATCAGAATGAATAAAAAAGTAAGACCCTTCAATACACTGTCTGCAAAAAACTCATATTATTAGTTTAAACTTAAAGTGAGTGGGTGGGAAACAATTTACCATGCTAATGGACATCAAAAGAAAGCTGGGGTGGCAATCCTTATATCAGATAAATTAGGTTTTAAACCGAAGACTGTAATAAGAGATGAGGAAGGACACTATATCATACTTAAAGGGTTTGTCCAATAAGAATAGCTATCAATTTTAAATATTTATGCCCTTAACATGGGAGTAGCCAACTATATAAACCCATTAATAGCAAAATCAAAGAAACACATGAACAATAATAAAATAATAGTAGGAGACTTTAACATTCCCTTACTGAAATGGACAGATCATCTAAGCAAAAGATCAACAAGGAAATAAAGGCTTTAAATGACACACTGGACCAGGTAGACATCACATATATTTTTAGACATCCCATCCCAAAGCAACAGAATACACATTCTTCTCTAGTGCTCAAGGAACATTCTCCAGAGTAGATCACATCCTCGGTCACAAATCAGATCTCAACTGGTACCAAAAGATAGAAATCATTCCCTGCATATTTTCAGGCCACAGTGCTTTGAAACTAGAACTCAACCACAAGAGGAAAGTAGGAAAAAACTCAAATACATGGAGACTAAAGAGTATCCTACTAAAGAATGAATGGGTCAACCAGGAAATTAAAGAAGAATTTTAAAAATTCATGGAAACAAATGAAAATGGAAATACAACTGTTCAAAAGCTTTGGGACACAGAAAATGTGGTCCTAAGAAGAAAGTATACAGCAATACAAGCCTTTCTCAAGAAACAAGAAGGGATGGGGCACCTGGGTGGCTCAGTTGGTTAAGCAACTGCCTTCGGCTCAAGTCATGATCCTGGAGACCAAGGATCGAGTCCCACATTGGGCTCCCTGCTCGGCAGGAAGCCTGCTTCTCCCTCTCTCACTCCCCTTGCTTGTGTTCCCTCTCTGGCTGTTTCTCTCTGTCAAATAAATAAAATATTTTAAAAAAAAATAAACAAGAAGGGTGATGGGGCGCCTGGTTGGCTCAGTCATTAAGTGTCTGCCTTTGGCTCGGGTCATGATCCCAGGATCCCAGGATCAGGTTCCCTGCTCGGCAGGAAGCCTACTTTTCTCTCTCTCACTCTCCCTGCTTGTGTTCCCTCTCTAGCTGTGTTTTTCTTTGTCAAAAAATAAATAAATAAAATATATATATTTTTAAAAAGAAACAGGAAATGTCTCAAGTACACAACCTAACCCTACACCTAAAATAGCTGGAGAAAGAATAACAAAGAAAGCCTAAATCCAACAGGAGAAGAGAAATAATAGATCAGAGCAGAAATCAATGAAATAGAAACCAACAGAACAGTAGAAAAAATCAACAAAACTAGGAGCTGGTTCTTTGAAAGAATTAATAAGATTGATAAACCCATGGCCAGATTACAAAAAGAAAAGAGAAAGGACCCAAATTAGTAAAATCATGAATGAAAGAGGAGAGATTATAACCAACACCAAAGAAATACAAAGAATTATAAGAACATATTATGTGCAACTATACACCAGCAAATTTGACAATCTGAAAGAAAATGATGCATTCCTAGAGACATATAAACTACCAAAACTGAACCAGGAAGAAGTAGAAAACCTGAAAAGACCCATAAGCAGTGAGGAGATTGATGCAGTAATCAAAAATCTCCCAAAAGGGGGAGCCTGGGTGGCTCAGTGGTTAAGTCTCTGCCTTCAGCTCAGGTCATGATCCCAGAATCCTGGGATTGAGCCCCACATCAGGCTGCCTGCTTGGCAGGAAGCCTGCTTCCCCCTCTGTCCTCCCGCTACTTGTAGTTCCCTCTCTGGCTGTGTTTCTCTCTCTGTCAAATAAATAAAATCTTTAAAAAAATCTCACAACAAACAAGAACCCAGGGACAAATGGCTTCCCAGGGAAATTCTACCAAACACTTAAATAAGTTTCTCCTGAAACTTCCAAAAAAATAGAAATGAAAGGAAAAGTTCCAGACTCATTTTATGAGGCCAGCATTAACTTAATCCCAAAACCGGACGAAGACCCCATCAAAAGGAGAATTACAGACCAATGTCCTTGATGAACATGGATGCAAAAATTCTCTCCAAAATACTAGCAAATAGGGTCCAATAGTACATTAAAGGGATTATTCACCGAGTCCAAGTGGGATTTATTCCTGGGCTGCAAGTTCGGTTCAACATCTCCAAATCAATCAATGTGGTTCAGTACATTAATGAATAAAAGAACAAGAACCATATGATACTCTGTGGTATGTGTGTACAATGAAATGCTATGCAGACATCAAAAAGAATGAAATCTTGTCATTTGCAATGATGTGGATGAAACTGGAGGGTATTATGCTGAGTGAAATAAGTCAGTCAGAGAAAGATAATTATCATGTGATCTCTCTGATATGAGGAATTTGAGAGGCAAGGTGTGGGGTCGTGGGGGGTAGGAAGGGAAAAAAAAATGAAAGAAGATGGGACCAGGGAGGGAGACAAACCATTAGAGACTCTTAATTCCAGGAAACAAACTGAGGGCTGCTGGGGGGTGAAGAGGGGAGGTATAGGGTGCCTGGGTTATGGACACTGTGGAGGGTATGTGTTATGGTGAGTGCTATGGATTGTGTAAGATTGATGATTCATAGACCTATACCCCTGAATCAAATAATACATTATATATTAATCAATAAAAGGAACAGTTTCAATGCAATATATCTCCTTACAAATTGCACATATATCATTAAAATTTTCAACCATATAATACATACAGAAAAATTTAATAAGATTTATTAAATGTTCCAAAAAGATTGGTTCATGAAGGGGTAGGGATTATATGTAAACAAACCCACAAACACATTTACACACTTATACAATGAAATGTATTTTTAAAAAATATTTCATTTATTTATCTGACAGAGAGAAACACAGCTAGAAAGGGAATACAAGCAGAGCACATGAGAGAGGGAGAAGCAGACCTTCCGCCAAGCAGGGAGTCTGATGCAGGGCTCGATCCCAGGACCCCAGGATCATGACTTGAGCCAAAGGCTGACAGCAAACAACTGAGCCACCCAGATGCCCCTGAAGAAGTATTGTTAAAATCATCTATACATTCCCATTCTGCTTGAGATAAAATTTTTTCAAGAACATATTTGCAGGGTGCCTTGGGTGGCTCAGTGAGTTAAGGCCTCTGCCTTCGGCTCAGGTCATGATCTCAGGGTCCTGAATTGAGGCCCACATCCAGGCTTTCTGCTCAGCAGTGAGCCTGCTTCCTCCTCTCTCTCTCTGCCTGCCTCTCTGCCTACTTGTGATCGTTCTCTCCAACAAATAAATAAATAAAATCTTAAAAAAAAGAACATATTTACAGGTCACATAAAACCAATCTTTTTAAAATTCATGATAAGGTTATAAACATAATATAATTTGTTCTAAATGTACTTAGAAGATGTCAAGATTTTAATATATTCTAGGCCAAAGTAGAAACTGTTTTTGAGAGCATCACTCTATTATTATCATTTACATATCTCTTGATTATTGTTATTTATGATCATGGGAATATCCAAATAGTTGGTATTTAAGTAGATTTATTACTATGATTTTATCCATGAATATTTTAAAAAAAGAGAATCTGACATTTTGGTAAGATCTCATCAGTAAGAATCCCTTAGATGTTCTGAACATGTCAATGATCTACTAAAAGTTTCCAAGTTGCTCTGATTTTATGAGAGTCGCATGTTCTTGAGATCTTCCTCCTAGAAGACATAACCAATAATATATTTAAACTTAATCTATTTGCCTATTTAGAAAAGAACCAGGGGAAAAGGGAGGTTCGGTTGTCACATGGATGCCCAGTTGGTTAGATATCAGACTCTTGGTTTCAGCTCAAGTCATGATCTCAGTGTCCTGGGATGGAGTCCTGTAAACTTCCCACTCAACAGGGAGTCTACTTCTCCTCTCCCTCTCCATTTGTCCCTCACCCAGATCATGCATTATCTGTATCTGACTCTCTATCTCTCTCAAATGTATAAATAAGGCTTTTAAAAAATAAAAAAAATAATAAAGGAAAGAAGAAAAGAAAAGAGAAGGACAGGGGTGCCTGGCTGGCTTAGTCAGTAGAGAATGTGACTCTTGATCTCAGAGTTATGAGTTTGAAACCCACATTGGGTGTAGAGATTATTTAATTTTTTATTTTATTTTTTTAATTAAGAAAGAAGACAAATTTTATTGTAATGTATTCTAGAAGTTATTATGTACCAAATTTATGTGCTCTGATTTACAATACA
This sequence comes from Spilogale gracilis, assembly GCA_004023965.1. Classification (NCBI taxonomy): domain Eukaryota; kingdom Metazoa; phylum Chordata; class Mammalia; order Carnivora; family Mephitidae; genus Spilogale; species Spilogale gracilis. The sequence goes on along the minus strand of PITA01019359.1, from coordinate 10,236 downwards.
TGATATTGTATTGAATGATAGACAAGTAATTTCATTTTTACTGAAATACATATTTATTAATCGCCTACTCTATAAATGTCATCCTCTTAAGTTAAATGGGCTATAAAAAGTGACCACAGCATAATTCCTACCTTGGAAACATAAACGTAATCAGATCAGAAATATTAAAATGATGGCATATATTATGACTACATAAACATTTTGTATAGTTGAAAGGCTATATTGAATATAAACTTAGTTTTACAAAAAGTTCTTAGGATATAGCATTCACTGTTGGATAAAATAATAAGAAAGATAATTTCCTAAGGATATCACAATTCAATTTTTTTTTAATTCAGTGGATTTTTGACATGTAGAGATGGCTATTTTTCCTTCACCCCAGATTCAAGAAATGTAAAGACAGTGGCATTTGATAAAGTCCTTTGCTGCACAGGAGGAGCTCAATAATCCTTTGTTTTATGACTAAATGAATGCATCCCTTTAGGATATTTGGACATCTTCATCCAGAAATGGATAAGATAATAATAATAATAATAATAATATAAAAAGTAGTCATAAATGTATACATATTTGAAAAATGTACATTGCACACAAATGAAAGACTTCAAATGAATTAACAGCATTACTCATATAGGTTAATGAAATAATTATAGGTTTCTATTTTAAGATTTTTTGTGAGATTTTTTATTGTCTTCCAGTAAGCCACATCTATGAAATATATAAGATTATATTAAGAAATCTGTAAAATACCATACTTTTCATCAAGTACTAGACGCAGGATATTCATGCAGCAAAGCATTTAGAAGAAAAAAAACAGTTTTGAATCTTAGTCCAGAAAACCAAAGACTGACAACAGACATACATCTTTAATAAATGCTTACAACAATTAAAGCTTTCAAAATAAGTGTTTTTAGTTAAATATTATTATAATATTGTGTTCCTTCTTAGGGTTTAAAAAAAGAAAATTACAAAAAAATTGAGAAGAAAATTGAATGATGACTTATTTATTCTTTTTAAGATTTTATTTATTTATTTGACAGAGAGAAACACAGTGAGAGAGGGGAGTGAGAAAGGGAGAAACAGGCCTCCTGCTGAGCAGGGAGCCTGATGTGGGGCTCAAATCCGGGACTCCAGGATTATGACCTGAGCTGAAGGAAGATGCTTAACAACTGAGCCACTCAGGCACCCGAATGATAACTTATTAACACTGCAAATAATGATGTTCTCAGATGAAAAGTAGGATGTGCTTCTCAATTTAGTTGCACATAGCAGGCCTATATTTATCATGTCATGAAAAATATTACATAAATATTGGAAGTATAGGTTATTGCTTGGGAGACAGAGTTCTGTCTGGGCACTGACTGATATGTAAAGGATGTGGCCATGCTTAAATGCTTAAACACAAGTAGAGACCCACATTTTAAACATTCCCACAAAAGAAAGTCCATCAATTCTTGGAAGACATTTATCCAGATTGGTGATATAAGCCTGAGATCTAAAAGAATTCTAGTATAGAACACTTGTCTCAAATTATGGGAGAAATTGATACAGTATCTAGTGACTCTGTTTATAATTCCCCCTCTATACTGTGACACTTCATTCTTGATTGTGTCTCCAGACCCTGCATAGGTCTATTGCGCTGCTCTTTCCCACCTCAGGACTGTGCAAGCAATTCTCTTTTCTGTGAACATTGTTCCTTCCACTTTTTTTTTTTTTGGCTTGTTATTCAGATTATAGTTGTTTCTTAAATGCCTTATCCTCAAAGAGTTCTTACTTTAAAATCCTGTTTAAATACATCACCACATATTTTAAGTCAGCACCTGGTTAATGCATTTAAATATTATAGATATATGTTTTTCACACACACACACACACACACACACACACACACCTATTTGATGAGAACATTTAAGTTCCATTTTCTTAGCCAATTTCAATTACACAATATAGTGTTATCAACTATGATGAGAGATATAGAGGTAGATAAATTTTCACCTTTAGCCAAGACTGATCTATGTATAGCCTGCATAGTTTTGGTAAGGATCAAATATGTACTGGTTGCTACATTTTTAAAGGGTCTCATGACTGCCTGTATATCTCATTGGATAGTTAATATAGAACTGAATGATAAGCACCAGGGAAATCTTGGGAAAGCAGTTTTACAAGTAAACATTTGAAAAAACATTTATGATCTAATACTCCCTGTACATGCACTTGCCTTTGAGCACTCAGCATATAACCAACAGCTTCACACTGCAAAAGTGCAGCTCTTTTTTCCATGGGTCCTGTCCCTGTGCTGCTTAAATGTACTTATTAAGTTGCTCCATACAACCTCTCAAGAATTCTTTCTTAGCCATTGTGCTTGATGGACAACCCCTCAACAAACTATAGTAACCATGTTTCACATTAGATGCTCAGATTATTCATCGTACCTTTGACATTTGTACTCTTTTTATCAACTTTTCCCTATTTTCTCCACTGCCTAACCCCAAACCCTGGTAACCACCTTTCTACTCTATTTCTATGAGCTTGAGTTTTATTTTAGATCTCACATATAAGTGGTATCATGCAGTATTTGTCTCTCTCTGTTGCTTTTTTCACTTATATGATGCCCTCAAGATCCATCCAGGTTGTCACAAAAGGTAGAATTTCCTTTTTTCTTATGGCCCAATAATATTGTATTGTGTATATATACTACATCTTTGCTATCTATTCATCTGTTGAGAGATCCGTAGGTTGTTTCTCTATCTTAGCTATTGTGAACACATATATTAGAAAGTGGATTCTTGTCCGCAGCAGTTATCATCACAAACACTGAATTATACAATAATGAAACAGACTCCTTAGGTCTTTTCTGGGCACACACACAATCCTGCTTGTGTACATACTCTTCTAGATTTCCAGGAATATTTTGGAGTTTCTCAAAGCTCACTATGGACATTTAAATCCTTAGTTTTTCCTTTTCATTTTTTATTTACCCATCTTTTGTTTCCCCCAATGATGATGCTTTGCTGCTTTAAGTACCTGCAATATTAAACAGTTGCTGGTATTTTTCCCCCACAAATGCCTTAGCAATGGGGTTCTTGGCACGTAATAACTGAGTCAGTTCAAATAAAGACAAACTCTGAAAATGGCTATTTTAAGGAGGTTCCAGACATGTCAACTGGTGGCAATTATGTGGGAAAGAAGCTTTGAGGGAGCTCCATACTGATTCTTCCCCCTTCAAGTGGCTTCAAAGATATCTATCTTATAGCGACTGTACTTACAGCGATGTTTGTTTTCAAAACTACTTTGAATTTGAGAACTGAGATCTCAGTCAGACAAGTGAAAATGCCAAAAGCCCCCTGATCTACACCCCTTAGATTGTTGCAAAACTTTGCTAATTTCCAAAGATGTGAAAAAGTTGACTTTGATAATTTTGGTTAATATTCTCATCACTTCTATAATGGAACAGATTTCTAGGCTTCCTTACATTTCCATTCCTGTAATTCTTGCGTTCATATACATTTCCAATGAACACCTGTGAAAGATTGTATTTAATTTGTTAATTAAGAATGAAAATAGCAATGTGGTGAATTTGTTCCAAGAACATTTGAGGGTACTATATTGTTCATCAGAAAAGTTTCTCTTTTTTAAAAAGTATATTTGGATAAGACTTCTGAATCTTGTTAATTTCCTAAAAGGGAATAAAAACAAACAAAGTCACTGACTTTGGAATTATATATATATAACTTAACCCTGTCTAGGCTTTAAATAAATAAATGGCATAGTCAAACACAAATGGAGTCTTCTGGGAAAAAAAGTGCATAAATTAGCCTTTTAAACATGTATATTTTGGCTTACCCTTGAATTTCCTCCACTTCCTCCATCCATTTCCTCTTTCTATCAGAAATTAATTTTTCAATCTTAGTAATATATCTTTAGGGGATTCACGCATACATTATGCAAACTAAATTCATTTTAAAGGAAGCAATATGCAGAAAATATTGTCATGCATAAAATAAGATTATGTCTTGCTTAATTAAAATTAACATTCTTAATGAATTTGATAAGAAAAATCCATAATTCTGTAATGTACATTAACATTTTTCATTACTTATAATTTACTTATAATGCCAATTTTTTTAAAGATATTATTTATTTGACAGAGAGAAACACAGCAAGAGAGGGAACACAAGCAGTAGGGGTAAGAGAGGGAGAAGCTGGCTTTCTGCGGAGCAGGCAGCCCCATGCGGGTCTCGATCCTGGGACTCCAGGATAGTGACCTTAGCTGAAGACAGAAGCAATCACTGAGCCACTCAGGTGCCCCTATAATGTCAGTATTATATATATAAGGAGTTTCTTAAGACATGACAAGAGTAATTCTCAATATATGTCACTAAGTGATTTAAATAAGTCCTAATGAACTAAAATCACTGTGAAATACTCTGCATTTCTATTTTTCATGAAATCTGTAGTATAAAAATGAACTTTATCATTTTAAACAGTTGACTTAAATGTGAAATATTTAATGCTTGCAAACATTTTATTAAATACAGTTTTAAATGACAATTTGTAGCAGAGGGTACTAAATGAACTATAATCATTTTTGCATTAAAATTTCTTCAAGCTATAAAGTATCTTTAATCCAAAAAATAAAAATAAAATAAGATTACATAGGAATAATAATTTTAAAATAAGCTAATAGTAATTGAGATGATCAAAAATGTTTTTCTTTTTTTTTTCCCCTGGAAAGGTAATTTTGCTTTATTCTCCCTATCCAGATGTAGCGCATCCTCATGTAGGTATGGTCCTGTATACTAATGAGTTGCCCCAAGGTCTCTACTAGATTTTTACCTCTATCTCTAGAGCTGTCAGATGAATTAACAGCTGGGATTGCATTTATATGCAAAGGACTATAACCTACTTTAAAAACTTATGCATTCTGCTATTAGTGCTAATGGACTACTTTTTAAATAACTTGTAAGGTGCCATCAGCTGAAGCAGTGTTCAGTGAATGGTGTTTAGTGAACGTTTAAACAACAAACACACTGATATGCATTTTGTTTATAAAGACAGTGAATTGGTGAATTGCATATTTTTGGTGAATTGTATATTTTTCCTGTTTTTTTTTTAAGATTTTCTTTATTTGACAGAAAGAAACACAGTGAGAGAGGGAACACAAGCAGAGGGAGTGAGAGAGGGAGAAGCAGGTTTCCCACCAAGCAGGGAATCCAATACAGGGCTCGATCCTGGGACTCCAGGATCATGACCTGAGACTAAGGCAGATGCTTAATGACTGAGCCACCAAGCGCCCCTATTTTTCCTGTTTAATCTTTAAATGCATCAGAGATTAAATAGTATGTTTTAGGTCTATGAATTAGCAGATATATGTATCTCAGAGAATTTCCCAGAAAACCATTATGAAGTGACACACTGTGCTGGACAGAACCAGGCTCATGTGGATCTTCTCCTGGTCCTGTGATGTTATTAATCCAAACTCAAAGATAAGAAATTATATGTAACATTACATGATCCCAGCATTTCCATAGGAATATACTCCCATGTACGTTTATAATATCTACAAAAAAATTTGGTTGTGAAACTTCAAAACAATTAATGCTTCAGGATTTCTTATATTTAAAAATGTACACTAAGTAACTTGAAAAACATAAATTGTCTGAGAAATAATTAGTAATTCTTTATGAAAGTAAATATAGTGAAAATAAAAGTACTATGGAGGAAAAGCAGCTGTGTATTACATGTTAATCACTATATGTCTATTCAACAAAAAAATTGCTGCAGCAGAAATAGTGTTGGAGAAAAAACATAGAACAGTAAAAATCACCAAGGTATAAACCATAAGACATTGAATTAAAGTTGGATAAATTATTATAAACTTATGTTTAAATATATTTTCATAGGCTAATATACATATATACATAATTCATATATATTTTTGCTGGTATATATATACTTATATATTATAATATATATTATATATGTATATATAGTATAGATGTATTATATTTATAGAGGGCCTAGAAGCACTGATATACCAATTGCAACAATCACATCCTATACTGGATCTTGTTTTCTAAGTACTGATTTCTAATAAAAATGCTACTCTCTGATCTCTAGGGATCCCTGAAAAGTGAGATATTCTAACAATAGGGCTGAATAAATACAAAATGAGCCTAGAGCACCTTACATTGCCAAAAATAAAGTACCTCCTTTTACCCCAAAAAGGTGGAGGTTAATAAAACAAACAAGAAAAATAATAGGAGCCAACCCAGAATGGTTTCCAATATGAAAATCTGGATCAATTTTGTAAATAAAATTAATCTCTTAGCATTGGATTATAAGAGATAAAGAACAAAATAATATCCAGGGGTTCATAGTGTTATAAATAAGGGATTGCATAATAAATAAATGCCAAAGAGGATACAATTTTTCTGTATAGAAAATTCCAACTTATTTATAATTTACACAGATATTCCCTATCCATTCCCTTGACTATGGACTAGGCTTACTAACTAGGTCTGAAAGAGTAGTGTGTAGAAAGAGGAATGAAGAATCTCTACAATGGACAAATCTGGCAGGTTCTACCTTGATGAGGTGATCAAGGTTAATAATTAAGGTAATAAATATTGATGATAGTATGTATCCCCTGAATTGATAGAAAGAGAAATTTACTTATTTTTTCAGTATTTTTCCCAAATTCCATACCTCTATATACATGTGAGAACAACATCAATAAAACTCAAGTAAAGAGACAGCCTAGGAATATCTGAGGGACAATTCTCAAAGCTTTCAAGATAATGAAAGATGATGCAAATGTATTACAGACTAGAATAAACTAAGATGGCATTATGACTAAATACGGTGTGGTGTATACTAGACCAGATCCTGGAGCAGAAAAGGGGCATTAATAAAAACAAAAGAACTAATGAAATCTGAATAAATTTTGGAATTAGTTAATACTGGTGTATCATTTTTTGATCAATATCTATAACAACAACAAAATCTCTTGCAACAATACAGATGGTTATTGATGAAAGCTCTGAACACAGTTTGGATGTAGGAAAGAAAAAATGCAAGAGACATAACAAAAGGTAAGTGATTAAGCTTGAATTTGATATGACATAGGTATAAAATATAAGAATTAAAAATTATAACCAAGAATCCTGGAGAAATTTCAGTATTTTAAATAGAATTAACATTAATCTGAAAAATTTGAATGAGTGTAAAATATTTGTAGGCAGTAAAGTTGAGGGATGAGTTAATGATACATTATCAAACCCATACAATATGCAACGCCAGAGTGAACCTTAACAGAAATTATGTACTTTGGGTGATAATGATATATCAGCATAGGTTCATTGATTATAATACATGGAGTGTTCTGGTGGGATATGTTTGTTAATAATGAGAAAGTCTATACTGGGGGCAGAGAGTATATGGGAAATATCTGTAACTTTTGTTCAGTTTTGCTGTGAACCTGTAACTGTTCCTAAATATTAAGTCTATAAAGAAAAACTGAAAAAACAGAGAGTTTTGATACTGCTACAGCTAGTGACATGCTAATGGAATTGTCATAGTCAACCTCTTGCTTCTCTTATAAACAATAAGGAAAATTTCACTAGACAAAGTGTATGTATCTTCTGTTCTCCATGTGGAACACTAACATTAGACATTTTATGAAAGTGAACTAGGAAGTATGAGGAAAATTTAGGACACATTTTCAGACTATATAACCAATGTAGAGGCAACTCCAAAATTATTGTAATATTTAAGCAACTGGTAGTAGGATATTTTTATTTGCAGCCAAATTTATTGTTTTTAAGGTGAGTCAACCACAGAAGAGAAGGAATGACCATCAAATCATCCGAAAAAAATTAGAGATACAGGAAATTTCATAAAACAGGAAAAAATTATAAAATAGAAAATGTATTTTATGGTGGCAAGTGAAGAAATCTCATCTAATTGAGTTGTTTTGTCTTTAGTGCCATTTCAAAAAAAAAGAATATTATTCTGAGTAAAATAAAATGTTCACAGTGAAATTGGCTAAATCATACATGATAGTTATTAAGTTGATTAAGTTATACTGAATTTTTCTTTTCTAATTCCAACAATTCAGAATGATTTTCATATGGCATAAAAGACAATTGTCTTTAAATTTGCATAAAATAAATGTATAAATCAAGAGCTAATATAGGAAATCACCAAAAATGTTTTAATAAATATATCTAAAAATATATTTGCATAAAAGGATAAAGTAAGAATAGTAATATTTCAGAGTACTTCACGATTTCCATAACAAATATTTTGAAAACCCACATTCTAGCCTAGGCTTCTGATAAGTGAATGAAAAGGATCATCACAGTAATGTTAATAGGAAACTATAAATGAAAATAAAAAGGCAAAACAAAGCCTGTGAATTGCAGAGGTAATTGAAAATCCATGGAGTTCTTGTATCTATAAATTTTAATTACTCCTCTATTAAAATATAATGTACACATTTATTATCATAACACTATGCCAACTTTTAGAAATTAGGTAAAAGCAGGTTCATGCAATTGAACACCTGAAAAAAATCAATGACACTTACTTCTCCTTCAATTTCTTTGTTCTTCATGTCAAGCAAAATGAAAATATTTAAGCCAACATGGTCGGCTGGTCAACTATATGCCTATATACGAATAACAAGAGTATTTATACAGGGCTGGACATTTTAAGCTCTTCTGTATAAGTTATCCAACTTTGACTACTCTTCTAGTGCTACATTCCTAGTAAAGAGAGGTATATTAATTTAACCAAAAATCAGTGTTTGGACCACAGTGAGAACTGGGCACACCTTATTTTGTCTTCATAGGAGTGAAGCAGAAAATGGGTATTTAGAAAGTTCTGAATCGAAACTTAGTGTCTTTAGTTGCAGTGTTTTGTTTCTTATTTCAAAGAGTATTTGACCCTAAAGTATGTGGATCTTTGGATCAATAACTTTTACAATACCACCAAGTCTTTTTGTAGCATGTAACTTTTGAAAGCTCTCAGAAAAATAATTTGAGGTAAATGTACTAAATTATAAGATAGAAATATCTAATGTCAAGGTATGCTATTATTTTAGTATTATAGTAATATACCTTTAATAACCATTTTTCCTGTGTAGAAATCATGCATTTCTCATAAAAGTTATTTATCTTTATGAGCTACATAATTACAATGTCTTTAAGTCAATGTGCTTTGCAGAAAATTTGTGTGACTTTGGGGTGAATATTTAAAGTTGCATCATTAAAACACAGAGCAGTACAAAATGATTATACAACTAATCTTGGCTTTTGTTATAAAATGTTTAAGTATCTCATTCAGTTCTGAGCTTCCTATAAGCCAAGGATAAAATGAAACATAGAGACTGAATGCATCTCATTTTTTGAAAATTACAGCAACATCATTTTTTCAAGAGATAACACTAAGAAATGTGTGTGTGTTTCACACATGCCAACAAAATTAAATACAATAGATTGAGTTTTCAAAATAGGTATTATAGAATATGCAAAAACATCCAATTTAAGAGTATTTCTAACACTTTCTAGAGAAAAGCTAAGCATTTTTTAAAAATTAGTTAAAGCGCCTGGGTGGGTCAGTGGTTAAGCCTCTGCCTTCAGCCCAGGTCATGATCCTAGAGTCTCCGGAATTGAGCCCTGCATGGAGCTGCCCGCTGGGCGGGAAGCCTGCTTCTCTCTCTCTCATGCCTGCTGCTTGTGCTCCTTCTCTGGCTGTGTTTCTCTCTGTCAAATAAATTAAATATTTAAAAAAAAATAGTCATCACTTCTTAACATATCTATACTGACATTTGTGAATATTTTCTTCATAGTGCTAGGGAAAAGGTAGTGATAGAAATCAGTGATTAATACTTTGTAGTATGGCTATACCCAGAGTTATTTATAAGATTTGATTTTAAACACTACATATTTATTTTATGATGACGACATTAAATATGGCAGCAGAATGTTTGAGCCTACTTTGCATTCCACTTGAACATAGATCTGTGAAAAGACTGTAGCAACAATGTTAATCAATGCATAAAGATAGGACTACCATTCCATAACTCACCAGGAGAGAGACAAGAAATGGTGGACCCAGTGTTAATATGTGGCTGCACTCATCCGGATTGCAGTCAGTTTAATTTTAGCAGGAGCTGAGTAGATCATTTATCAGGATTGAACGTATTACTGTAATTCATTGCAGTGATTGTAG
>PITA01019358.1:0-37767 GCA_004023965.1 Spilogale gracilis | reverse complement strand
AGCAAATGGGAACTAGGGTAATCTAGGGAGGGAAACGAAACAACAGAGACTTTGAACACAGAAACAAACTGAGGGACTTGGAGGGAGGGGGGTGGAGGGATGGGAGAGCCTGGTGGTGGGTACTGGGAACACCTAAAGCGTGGAGCACTGGGTGTGGGGAATGGGGAATGAATCTTGAAACACTGGAAAAAAAAATTTTTAGTAACAATAAAAATAAATAAATAAAATTTAAAAAAAAAAAAGTGCTTTCAGCAGGGCTTAAGGGCATACTACAGTCATGTATTAGAGCAAGAAACATAAAGATGGACTCCATACCAAAAGCTACATGAAGACGACAACACTACACAAAACTAATATGTCACGATAGCAGGGTGACAAAGAAAAATTGGAATCTGGAGAAAATAACATCTGATAGTAAAAGAATGACATCAAGGTTGGCTTGACCTAGAACTAACTGGGACAATAATATCTGGGCCTGCTTTTCACAATAATGTTTGTTTGGAAATAAAAAATTAAGATGGATATGGAATATTGTGACTGCCTTGCTTCTTGTGAAACTCTGATCTGTGGAACTGCACCTGGTCATGGATTTCTGAGAGTGGGCATGGGGGCCATACAATGCATGCATGTTACTAGAATCTTATTTTTTTTAAAAAGTGGGAAGCTGAGATTGTGACTTCTTTGTGTCAATGTGATGTGCATACAGCTTGACTCTCACCATCATGTGCCTCATTCTGATGAGGAATACACATGGGCACACATTTTGATAGGAATACATATGAGGAATACACAGAGCCAACTGAAGAGATGAACATACTGAGCATGGTATATTTTCTGTTCAGTTTCTTTATGCAAGTGAAATAAATATGACATTATTAAAAACCTACTGCTTCTTTTTAAGTTTGTCAGTTAATGACAGTGACATTTGCAGACAGTGAGGTAATATTTGAAAGCCCACTGCAATATGATCAGAATTACACTTGGAATAAGAGAGGCCGAAATCAATAATTAGAGTATACATTAAATCTGATGATTTAAAGTGTTTCCAATGTTGCAGGGAAGATTTTTGTAAAAAGTTATTAAAACCCAGGTATAGTCTAGTTTAAACACCTTCAAAAATAGTGGGGGAGGGACCTAAACAGGCTAAAGTGTTTAATGAGGAGAAAGAGATAAGAACAACACTTAGAATTTCCATAAGAAAACTTCTCCATGAAAAAGGGCATCAACTGTCAATAAAGGGAAAATAATGAGATGGAAAGGAAATCTTCATGCATATTATTATCATGCAGATTATTACAGGACAATGTAAGCTGAACTTGAGGGCAAGGAGATGGGAAAGCAAAGACAAAAACAAGACAAAGAACAAAAGAGATGGGGACAGGAGGGACAAAGTGGATGATGTCCAAGCAATGCCTATTTTATTTAGGGTTACAAAGCTTTTTATACTAGACTGTGCTCAATCGAACAAGGGGCGGTGACAATAACAAGGTTACATATTTTCCTTATTATCATGATTTTTATGCACACCCCTGATCATGCCCAAGTCCCATGGTGCTGATTCTCTTTGTTCATCCTACACTACATCACTAACTCTTTAAGGTGGTAAACAACAAGGGAGGTGCCCTAAGTCCTTAGGTAAAATTAAGATTCCATAATAGTAAAACTTCCTACGTGACGCCCGCTGCGTGACTACTGCTGCCTCTTGCCAACATGCGCTATCATTGCTCTCAACTGAGTGGGAATCCGAATAGGCGGGTATTAGGAGTTTCGCTCCTTAACTCTAACCTGCCCAGCCGCGAACATACGAGCTAGTCAGTCCAGAAGCTACACCTCAACTGTTGACACCACTAGGTTCCGGGCTCCCCACAGGGTAGAGGCAACTAAAGAATACTTTTAGAGGCTGAGTTGGTTAAGAATCTGCCTTAGGGGGGCGCCTGGGTGGCTCAGTTGGTTAAGCGACTGCCTTCGGCTCAGGTCATAATCCCGGAGACCCGGAATCGAGTCCCACACCGGGCTCCCTGTTCGGCAGGAAGCCTGCTTCTCCCTCTCTCACTCCCCCTGCTTGTGTTCCCTCTCTGGCTGTGTTTCTCTCTGTCAAATAAATAAAATCTTAAAAAAAAAAAAAAAAAAAAGAATCTGCCTTAGGTTCAGATCATGATCCCAGGATCATGGGATGGAGCCCATGACATTAGGGTCCCTGCTCAGCAGGGAAGTCTGCTTCTTCCTCTCCCTCTGCCCCTGCTCATGTACTCTCTCTCACTCACTCTCTCTCTGAAATAAATAAAATCTTTTTTTAAAAAAGTATTTTTTAAAGTATGATAAATATATATATTTTTAAATTCCAGAGAAAAGCTCCCATCCAAAAAAATCATCAATATAAATTCCAGATGCAAAGAAGAATCCAAACAATGAGAGGTAAAGATAGAAGGCAATAGAAATTCATTTAACTAATATAGTTGTAACATTTATGTAAATACCAAATTGGGGGTAAAAATCCAATGAAAGAATAATAATTTTCCATTTCTAAAATTTCAATTTATGAAATTCATTAAAAACCTGAAATTTGAAGATTTTTCCAAATTCCATAACCAACAGATTTAAAAAGCCATTGTTTAATATATTTTAAATGCTGTTACTAATATTTTTATCATTATTATAGTTTCCATCATCATCACTATCATACTCCTTATTGTTTTATATGTCTCTTAGCAGTAGGACATATCCACCCAAATCAACAGTTAAAATTGAAAAATGTTCTAAAAAATTCACAAAACATTGAGTAACTTATCATTAAGAACAAAGAAAACATCTCTTAAAAGCAAAGGGCTTGATCATCATGCAATATAACTATAAATTGATAATATAAAAATAAAAGTAAAATTGTAGCTTTATACAATAAAAATACCATAAAGACAATCACATATTCAATGTATAATATTTAGCCAACTTGTGATTTGAATAAACCACATGCATTTAAAGAAGTTATTAAACAAGAAATATAGATCCTTACAATTTTGTTAATTTTGAGCAAAAAAAAGAGATCATGATCTAAGGAAGAAAAATTGCTAAAATTTGTAAAGTGTAACCAATTGGAAGAAGGTATGAGTTTCCAAAGTCTCAAAAGAAGTCTTGAATTTTCAGTTGAGTATCTATTTGAAAATGAATAAGGTGGCTTCACTGAAGCCAGGAAAGACAATTTGCAGAAGGAGAGAAGTTAAATCCAGCTATCACACAAAATAAAAAATTGAGTTCCCAGTATCTAGAGCAGAGAGGTATTTGAAATAAATCGGGCATTCAACAGTGAAACTATAAGTACAACACCTCAGAAGTGGGACTTTAGTCTCAAACATAAAGAGACTTGCAACAAAAATGCTTAGAGGCAAGACTTCACACAACCAACATAGTTTGTAAATAAGTTAACAGTCTACCAGAAACAGTCCACAACTCTTTGGCATGATACAACAAAATCCCATAATCAGTCATGTTAATAGAAAGCCAATCAAAAATTGCTAAACATAGGACAAGCAAGGAAATGTAATATGTAACTAAGGTAAAAATCAGTAAGTGAAAACAGACTAGACTAGAAATAACATGACAAGATTAGCAAACAAAACCTTTAAAATTGTATTATAAACATGTTCCAAATACATAAGGATATAAGAAATGTCTTACAGTGTGTCATCTTATTATTACAAATAAGATTTCCAAGTTTTTCTAAAAGTAAGATTGCCCATTAACGTTTAAGTTATAAATGTATATGAAAATGTGTGGCAGTTTAGGATTTAGATTTGTAGAAGTAAAATCATATCTAGTTACCATACAACTATCTTTCTCTACAAAATTTAGGAAGGTATATTGCTATATTCATTAAAAACCATAATACCTGTAGTCTCTTACTATGATGTTGTTAGTTTCTAAATAAAAAAATAAAATAAATATGAAACTAAAATATACCCTCAATTAAATGTTTTAAAAAATGCTTTCATCTGTTCCCAGAGGGAAAAAATGCAAAGGATAGAGTTTTTCATTAAAATATAATAATAATATAAAAATGTAATATTTCAAAAAATATAATAATAAAATATAATAATAATCAATAAAATATAAAATATAATAAAACATGTAAAATATATTTGACTTTTTAGACAATTTTGCAACCCTATGCTCATGGGCTTTTCCAAATTAAACACACATGTAGAACTTTGACACTAAAACCCATTATGGATATGGACTCTAGGACTTGTCTTAATCTTCTAGTTGTAGACCACATATGTAAGAAGAAAATATACATTGCCCATATCAAAAAATTTTTATAGAAGAATGAAAGAGATGGAGCAGATGTTAAAGACCTCCAAACCACCACTTGTTGCCTCTTTGATTGTTCTAGGCTTCCTTATAAATATACTTCTTCTCTGGGCAGAGGACCTGAATGGACATATTTCCAAAGGAAGACACGTAGAGCTGACCAACAAACTCATGAAAAGATGTTCAATGTCACTAATTGCCAAAGAAATGCAAGTCAAAACCACAATGAGATTTCACCTTACACCAGTCAGAATGCTAGTCAAAAAGACAATAATAAGTGCTGAAAAGAATGTGGAGGAAAAATACCCTTAACAACTGCTGGTGGGAATATAAATTGGTGTAGCCACTATGGAAAACCATATCAAATTTCTTCAAAAAATTCAAAATAAAAACACTATATGATCTAATAATTTCACCATTGGATATATCCCCAAAGAACAATTTGAAAAGATTATATATAGATAGATCTAGATATAGAAATAGATAAATATATATCCCTATATTATTTTTATAATTTCTTATTTTATGACTTATATTTACAATAGCCACTGATAGATGAATGGATAGAGAAAATGTGGTATGTGCATATATTTGTAGATATACAGACACACACACACACACAAGAATGTTAGTCATTAAAAGAGATGGAATCTTGTCATTTGTGACAATAAGGGTGGACCAAGAGGAGGGCATTAGGCTAAATGAAATAGGTCAGAGAAAGACCATGTGATTTTACTTCTATGTGGAATCTAAAAATCAAAACAAATGAACAAACAAAAAGCCATAACAGACCCATAAATACAGAGAACTGGAGGTAACCAGAGGGGTAGGGGACTGGGGAATAAGCAAAAAGGGGTGAAAAAGAGTGAGCAATATAGGCTTCTATTCATGGAACAAATAAGTTATAGGGATGAAAGTCACAGCATGGGGAATATAGTGAATTATCATTCACCACATTACTACATATATTATACTGTAATATACTATATTACTATATATCTTATTTACTATACCATATTACTATTGTAATAATTTTGTATGGTGACAGATAATAGCCACATTTGTGGTGACTTTAGCATAAAGTTGTCAAATAATTATGCTGTATACTTGAAACTAATGACACTGTACACCAACTATAACTTTACATATATACATTTATATATATATACACATATGTGTGTGTGTGTGTGTGTGTCTGTGTGTGTGTGTGTGTGTGTGTGTGTAATCCATCCTCAACCAGTGTTTCACAACACCAAGAACCCTGACCATGAGAAATGCAGTATACAGCTTCTTTGGTAGTTCAGGATGGATTTCTTGAGAATTCCCCTAGATATAGGAGAGGAGAGCTGTTTAAATTCATAATTTGGAGGAGTCTTCTGGAGCCCATAAATCCGTTTCATGTACAGTTAGTAATTTAAGTTCAGGTAATACACTTAGAATACCACCAAAAAGCAAGCCAGTACTTTAGTCATATAAGCCATCTCATCCATACTTTAGCCATATAAGCTATCTCATCCATATTTAGTGCTATGTACTGAATTGTATTCCCTAAAAATTTATATGCTGAATCTCTAATACTTAATGTGACCATGTTTGGAAACAGGGCCTATAAAGAGATAATTACGTTTAAATGATATTATTATAAGAGTGAGATGCCGATATGATAGGATTAGTGTCCTATAAAGGAGAGACACAGAGACATTGTCTTTCTCTCTGTCTTTCTCTCTCTCATCATTTTTTTTCTTCCTGCCGTGTAAGGATGTAGCAAGAAAATTGATATCTGCAAACCAAGAGGGCTCTCACCAAAAAAATGAATTCTGCCAGTCATTGATCTTCATCTTTCCAGCCTCCAGAACAGTGAGAAAATAAATTTTTGTTGTTTAAGCCACCTACACTATGATCTTTTGTTATGGCAGCCCAAGCCATAATGTTTAGTGTAACCCAAATTGCGTTTGAGGACAATACAAATTCATGGTTATTGAGTGGAGGTAAAAGGAAAACTTCCACTCTGTTTGCAATGCTGCAGAGATATGTAGGTGACAGGCAAAATTGTTAAAATTAAAAAAAAAATACTTCCCACCATTACCAGGAGGAAATGTAATGAATGGTATATATGTACATGTCTATTATGTTCTGCTCTGAAATCTGTCACTGTGCAAGGTACTCTGAGGAAGACCCCTTAGGTTGTCTGGAAACAGATCAATAAAAGCAAAGAACAGGTAATGTAAAGACTATCAGAAGATGTTTAAACTGAGATGTAAATAAAGAGTAAGATTCTTTTGTGGACAAGTTGATGACAGAATCCTCCAAGCAGAAGTTGAACCCTGTGTGAAAGTCTCTTGGAAAGGAGGCATACTTATCCTGAGGAAATAAGGGGAGGACAGGAATATGGGGGCAGTAGAAGCTAGAGTTTAAAAAGGATGGGATTCTGTGCTAGGGGTTATTTGTATTTTTCCATGTTATAGATTATAGATTTTATGCCATAAGAAAAGAGTATAAACATGAAATCACATGTTTAGATTTGTATTGCTAAAGATCACTTCTGTAATGGTGTGTGAAACTGACTCCAGAAGCAAAAATAAATGTGGACCAAGTATTCTAAGTGTAGATTAAAAACTATTACAAAAAATTAAGGCTAAAGAGTTTTAGAAAGAAGACAATGATAAATTGGTAAGAGAATGTTCAGAAGTGATTTAGGGATGATTCAAAGATGTACAGTTGAAATACAGGTAAATGGCTGCCCATCCACTGAAACTAAAGAGTCTGAATGAAGGAAAATTTGATAAAATGAGAGTTGATTATATTAACTTTGAGATGTATTTTTAGATACCCAATGGGAAGTATTAAATATGTGGTTCATTATAAATAACAATAGAGTTGCCTAGACTAGAGATTTTGACTGGGCAAGTATTTCATGTACATAGCAATAAAAGTCAGGTGAGAGAGGAGGGCCTAGTTGAGAGTCCTAGATGATAGCTGGAATTTATACGTGAAGAAGTCCACAAAGAGAAGGAACCCATGTAGCTAAAATCTCTGCTTAGATTGTGCCCCAAGAAAGTGACAATAGCCCTATTTCAAAAAGTAGGTGTGCTGGACTGTGTGGAACTGCTGCTAAATAAAAAAGTTGGGTCTAAAGTTGCTCATCAAATTTATTAGATGGGAACACTGGTGTGGTCCTTTAGGGCTTTAACCATTGCATCCAAATGGTTTGGAAATGAAAGGAGTTGAGAAACAAACCTTTGTTCACAAAGTTTGTTTATGAAAAACAATGGAGACTTAGGCTAATGTTGGTAAAAGGAGGTAGAATTCTAGCATCTTCAAGTTTTTATTCTGAAATAATATAGGGTTTTAGAAGAATAGTTGCAAAAATAGTACAGAGGGTCCCCATATATTGTTTGAAGGTTATTTTTCCAAGATGTTCTTTATGGAAGATACATGAAGAACACATGAGCTGTTGAAGATATTTTGTTAATAGGTGTTATGTGATTCATAAGAAGTGATGAATATATAAATATGGTCACATTGAGGGTACTAGTAAAGAAGATGGTCTTGGATATATAAATATAGGGGGAGAGGGTAAAAATACGTGTTTCTACACAGGAATGTCTGAATATTTGGTGTTATGGATTCAAAGATTTATTTTCATTTATTATTTAGTTAGTTTTGTGAGAGAGTGTGTGTACAAGTGGGAGGCA
Organism: Spilogale gracilis; assembly: GCA_004023965.1. Classification (NCBI taxonomy): domain Eukaryota; kingdom Metazoa; phylum Chordata; class Mammalia; order Carnivora; family Mephitidae; genus Spilogale; species Spilogale gracilis. The sequence goes on along the minus strand of PITA01019358.1, from coordinate 29,767 downwards.
GGCACAGAGGAGGAAAGAAAAAGAATCTCAAGCAGATTCCCTACTGATCATGCAGCCCCATGTGGGCTCAATATCACAACTCTGAAATCATTACCTGAGTCAGAGGCTAAACAACTGAGCCACACAGGCACCCCTATTGTTATGAATTTGAAGAGGTTATGCCCTAATGTGTTCTATTTTCTGTGCTCTAGGTGAAAAATTTTGTTTCCTTGAAGTAAAGAGAAACATAAGGACCTCGAAAGTCTGAAAAGGGTGAAAAACTTAGATCTTGTCCTTCCCCAGTGATTGTGAAAATAAATGAGCAAAGGGAGAGGGCGGGTTTACCAGGTGGTTGGAGGCAATTGATTGGCAAGGCCATCCGCCTGACTTCATCTATGATTGTGTTTATATAACCTCAGCTGGGGCATAGGCTTGGCTATGGCAGGTTAAAGACTATGCTAGAAGTAAGTGTAATTAGACTGGGGCTATAAAAGAAAAACAAGCAAAAGGAAGTAAAAACTTGTACAAAAAGAAGTGTGGTAAATGATTCTCAATTTCTTTTCCAGACTAATTTTTAAACTAAATATGAGATTTTTTATTAAATTTTACTATATATATTCATACACAAGGGAAAAATGTATTTACAGTGTTGGGATTTCTTAGTCAAGACTGTGTTAAGTATCTCAGTTTATGCAAACCTATTTTATGTTACTTTGCTGTGTTGATTGTTGTTTGTAATACAAATTCCAATTGTGTGCATAATTCTCATTCCACTAGGTGTTTACTCTGATGTCTCTAGAAAATTAAATGTTTAAGTCACCAAATTGATGACTCTTTCTTTAGCTATTGAGCAGAATTCAATAAGAGGGACTCCATGGCCTGTCAGTGAAAATGCTTTATACTGCTTACAGGGATGGATCTGTCTACTTAAGCCTATAATTAAATCTTGCACAGGCTTATGCCAACATATTTACTTTTTGACAATTTAAGAAGTCAATACCATCCACTATTATGTATAAATCATTGAACTTTTGAAATTCAGTTTTTAATTCCACATCATGGATTTAAAAAAAAAAATTAATTCCTACAAAAAAGTTGTCTTCTTTATTTCCTTTTGGTTATGCTATACTGAGGCTAAAAAATAGTCAAAATCAAGTAAATATTATACAATATAAATGATCATGAAATATAATGGAGTGCTGCCAATATCTATCAATATTTATAATATCTATCATTATTTTATATACCAAATTTAGATTCAAATATGTGGGCTTACATATATGTATTTTTAAATTTTAGCCATCATCTCTTATTTATTAACAATGTCGTCTTGAGCAACTACTCATATAAGTCTCTCTTTCTTTATATGTAAATTACATATAATAATATAGGCCTCAAAGAGTAGTTGTATGTATTTGCCAGCAATAAATTAATGATAAACTAGAATTGATGTCAAACTTCTTATACCATAGTTTATAAGAAAGATTGATATATAAGATCTTTATAAATGTTATATGATTGAGCTAAGAATTCTGAAGATAGAAGATATATACTAGTCCACCTTTAGTTTGCATTTTTAGACAAAAAAGTACATAACTTATATGAATAATTTATTTCCATATTAAACTGAGCATTCTGAACAATGCCTAAAGACATCCATTCTAAGAGTACAATGATAGATTTCTTGAAGTGTTTTTATTTTTCATCAAAGGAAAAAACAAAGCGAGACCCAAGGAGATATAAGAAATAACTAATCAGCTGAAGAACAACAAAATGACAATATGTTGGAATATAATGTGCCAAAAAAATGGGTTTGAAATGATATAAAATCTAGGTGCACAGAATCCCAATTAATTTCCATCCATGCACATATTCACTATGTATCCTTTAGAAGAGAATCAGCTCTATATTTTAAGAAGGGGTGAGATTGTAAAAGAAGGCACGTGTAATGAGGTAGGAGAAAAACTGAAGGAAAAAACATTAAACAAGACTGGGTAAAGAGAAATGAAGAAGAAACAATATAATTGTATTATAATATGTTAACCAGGCAATTTTGCTGCAGAAACCCAAAACAGTCTAAAGCCAAAATTTACATAAGTGCCACTTTACATAAAATGTTTTTCAGGACGTGCAGCTTTAGGAAAGTTGAGATTGTTTAGTAGATTGGCGATCTGCTGATCACCATCAACCTGAAACCTCTTCTATGCAATATGTATTTTTATGAATAGTCTTTTCAAAAAATTGACCCATATGAAACACACATATCACTTTTCTTCTCTTTACTTAAATGAAATTGACAAATTACACATAGAGGAAAAAAATTGTAAAGTGTGTTCACTGCATGACCCAGGTGTACACATTATTAAATGTCCTTTCTGTATACTCTTGTGTTTTCCTGGAGATAATAATTATTTCAGTGTTCCTTTGTCTTGTTTTCTCTGACTATTTAAGATACTTTTTCCCAAATGATCCTGCAGATCTACTCTATTTTTTTCCTAACCACAATGTTTTCTTGCAGGTGGTTTCTTCTATTCCAGTTTGAACTGGTTCCTCCTAATCTTGTTGCACTGTATTCCTCCCTGGATTTTCATTTGTCTTCAACCTGCAATTTCCTCCACTATGTAACATCTCTTGTCTTCTGATCTTCATGCTCTCTTATTTTTGATTATTTTATGAATTTTCCTATAGTCCATCTGTCAGCCATTATCCTGGTGTACAATCTTGCTTAGATTATCTATCACATTGACTTGGTAAAGGTAAGGATGCTCCTAACCAGTCACTCCGGGTATAGCTTCTCTGACCCACTAAAGGAATTATTCCTCTTTCATTACACTTCTCCTAGCTAAACATGTATTCTAATGTATCATTTGCTCTTTTCTTCTCTTTCAAAGAGCTGGAAGGCTGGAATTGGAGATTTCCCTTTTGCCACATAAGCTGGACTTAGATAAATTCCAAATAGGCTCTGCTACAATAGTTTCCCTTGAGGACAGGCCTTGTTAAGAAGAACAAAGACTTCAAAATAGTCACTTTTCCCCTCCCCCTGTTAGAAGTAGAAGATGACTTTTTTCTAATTTTCACAATGAGACCCTAATGGGGCTCCTGGAGATAAAACTCATGAAAGTCCGGCCCACGTGGCAAATTTTTAACTCTGAAGCTAGAGGATACTGGGCCTCTAGCAATTTGTCAGTTGCAGTCTCTTTTCCTATCAGCATTGTTACTAGTGTCGAGGCTCTGTTCCACTTCAGGACTTATATAACCAATAAACTGTGATTCTCTGTATTCACCTATCTGTCCACTTTTGGGGAAAACAGTTTGCCTTGTGGCTTTGATTCTCTGATGACTAAAACAGAGTTAGTGATTTTCAGCTTATTCATCTTTTTTCTTCCTGTAAGGAAGAGACTGACCCCTTCCAAGCTCTCTACAATTTGAACTAGACACCGGAAGTAAAATCAAAATACAAAAAATTCTGTTAGTAATTCTCATAGACTGTCAGCCTCTTAGATTCGTCAATCACAGTTATTTACTATGCCATGTTTTTAATTTGTTCAGTGTAAAAATGAATGCTTCATTTATCCTTTCCCCTGAAGATATATATATATATATATATATATATATATATATATATTTTTTTTTTTTTTTTTTTTTAAGATTTTTTTATTTAAGGGGCACCTGGTGAAAAGGGATGGGGAGCTAGATGGAGGACACCAAGAGACGATCTCATGCAAGATGCAAAGGGTTTTATTCGATCCGGGTCAGTCTCACAGCACAGCCTCAAAACAGTCTGCCGCTGAGAGCCCCGAGCTCTCGTGTGGGGGGCCTTATATAGAACACTGCTATCCGTTACAGCAAAGCCCGCGCACTAGTAACCAATAGATTTAAAGCATTAAAGCCTGCGTATTAGTAACCAATAGATTTAAAGCATTACATTAAAGCCCGCGTATTAGTAACCAATAGATTTAAAGCATTACATTAAAGCCTGCGTATTAGTAACCAATAGATTTAAAGCATTACATTAAAGTCTGCACGCAGGCAGCCAATCATTTTACACTTAGTCATAGAATTTTACCAATCAGTTGAAGGGGAGGTGCCTGTCCTAATTTGGGCTGGTAAGAGATACGTTCAGGGTGGGGGAGGGGCTGCGTGGCTGCAGCAAGGTGGCTACAGACAGACAAATAAGCGGTCAGTAGTCAGCCGGGAATTTACCATGGGTTTCCTTTCTCATCTGCCAGCTAGTCCTGTCCTTAACCTGTCCTGTAGCAGGGGTCTTTTCACTGGGTGGCTCAGAGGGTTAAGCCTCTGCCTTTGGCTCTGGTCATGATCTCAGGGTCCTGGGATCCAGTACTCACATCTGGGCTTTCTGCTCAGCAAGGGGCCTGCTTCCTCTCTTTCTCTGCCTACTTCTCTGCCTATTTGTGATCTCTCTCTGTGTCAAATAAATAAATAAAAGCTTTTTTAAAAAAGATTTTTTTTATTTAAGATATTTCTCTTAATAACTGGTCAACTTTTTTTTTCTCAAGATTTTATTTATTTATTTGACAGAAGGGAGGAAGCAGAGGGAGCAGTTGGAAGAGAGAGAAGCGGTAGGGAGAGGGAGAGCAGTAGGGAGAAGGAGAAGCGGGCTCCCACTGAGCAGAGAGCCCAATCTGGGGACTCAATTTCAGGACTATGAGATCATGACCTGAGCCAAAGGCGGTCACTTAACCAACTGATGAGCTACCCAGGTGCCCCAATAATTGGTCAACATTACCAACTTTTTACAAACCTATTCTTTTTTTAAAAAAAAATATTTTATTTATTTGACAGCGAGAAACACAGCTAGAGAGGGAACACAAGCAGCAGGAGTGAGAAAGGGAGAAGGAGGCTTCCTGCCAAGCAGGGAGCCCAATATGGGGCTCCATCCTGGGTCTCCAGGATCATGACCTGAGTTGAAGGCAGTCGCTTAACCAACTGAGCCACCCAGGCGCCCCTACAAACCTATTCTTAATCTTGGTATTTAGGTTCTGTGTCCAGAATAATTCTCACTAATGTAGCATTCAGTAAAACATTTAGGAATATTCTTCTAGTCCCTGCTATGTGTAAAAACTTGTGCTGAGTACTGAGTCCAACGCAAAGAGGAGTGAGAAGTGATTTGTACTTTGAAGGTCCCAGCATTCTACTGATAAGTTTTCCAAACACACAGAGAACATTAAAAGTGATAAAATAGTAATACATTAGCTTTCTGTGGTTGCTATAAAGAATTATCACAAACTGGGTGGCTTAAATCTGTAGAAATTTATTCTCTCATGGTTACAGAGGCCAAAAGTGCTAAATCAAGGTGTTGGCAGGGCTACACTCCCTCCAAAAGCTAGATGGAGTATTGCTTTCTGCCACTTGTAACTTCTGGTGACTTCAAGTGATTTTTGGCTTGTGGGTGCCTTGCACTAATCCCTCTGGGTCTTCTTCTCTTCTGTTTTTCTCTCACAAAGATAAATGTGCTTACATTTAAAGCCAAGCTGGATAATCCAGGATAAATTGTTCCTCCCAAGATCCTTAACTTAATCATATCTTATGCCATACAATAGAGTTCTGGGTAATTGGGCATGCACATATCTTTTGGGGGCCATGATTCAATTCATTATGACCAATGAAACACTAAAAGCTACAGGAAGAAAGTACAAAGTCAGGGAACTCCTGCTCTTGAGGTAGGTATATTTAACCTGGCAGAGAGAAAGAGTTTTAAGATTTTGTTTTTTAATTTTTTTTTGTTTTTTTAAGACAAAAACAATCCATGCTGAATGAGGACTTCTGTGTCTATCATAACCATAAACCAGAACACATATTATCTTATTTAAACATCACAAAACCAGGACACCTCTGTGGCTCAGTCTGATAAGTGTCTGCCCTCAGCTCAGGTCATGATCCCAGGGTCCTGGGATCCAGCCCTGCATTGTGCTCCCTGTTCAGCTGGGAGCCTGCTTCTCCCTCTCCCTCTGCCTGCAGTTCCCCCTGCTTATTCTTTCTTTCTGACAAATAAATAAATAAATAAAATCTTAAAAAAAAATAAGCATCACAAAACCTTAATCAGCATATTATCTTCATTGGTTTACAGCTGAGTTCAAACTGACACATAGGTGAAATGACTGAATTTCAAGATTATAAGATTAATCTAATTTTTCCAGTCATGATTTCCACCCATATTTTTTTGACATAAAACCCATGAGCTTTTAAGAAAAAGGAATATAAAATATTTTAATAATAAAAATAACATACTGAGTGTTAGCCAAATGAATATCCTTTTTCCTTTTTATCTTCAGAATAAGATATATTTACTCAAATGAGTTTGCTTTCTTTTTTATTAATTCAGAGTCTGAGGACAGCACTCTTTGGATTATCTTACAAGCTCCCTGGTTATTATTAGAGCTGCAACTGCATGAACTGGTGAGCCAGTAAAAGCAGTCTTAAGAAGCAAGAAACTTTCTGCCATATGCCTTTGGGGCTTGCTGTCAAAGCAATCCTGATGCATCCCATCAAGGCAGAGGAAATGGAACCTCTGAGCCAGAGGTAACATCAGCAGAGCTGATGAAATGAGAAGTTGTGCTCACAGGCTTTGGTAGCATCATCATCTCTTCCTATTTATTGATATATCCTTACCGAAGATAAGACGAGAAAAGACTTTTTGAGGCAAGCTTGCCATCCATCAGTTCCAGAGTGCTTGGAGGTGAAGGAAGCTTGGCTCTTACATGAAGGACAGAGAATCTACATTCCATAAAGCAGAGCATCGCACAAGCTGTTTTGTCCCTAAAGCATAAATGAAGATCAAAGTAGCGAGGAGATTTAGTGGCACAGATTTGTTAGATCTTTGTTTTTTGAAAAATAAACCATACGATAAACTAATAATAGAAGACAAGAGACCTGAAAACTCAACGGGAGCTGGGCTGTTTATCTCTAGTTACAATACCATTTGATAAAATTATTTTGGGGTTTGAGTAAGCTGTAGGCTTTGAGAGATCAAGCTATCATCCTGATAGATTGACCCTTTGTAATGGGTAGTTCTGTTTTCTTGTTCATTCTCTGATGGCATCAGTATTTCCAAGACATCAGTTGATAAGATGAACAGGAAAAGAATAATTTTATTAAAGTAAAACTTGACCTAAATTTTGTGCATTTATTTAAAAATAGAGAAAGAGCTTAATTGAGGGTCCAAGAATAATCAAATACAGTCATTCTTTGTGTGGCTTTGCTTGTCCTTACTTTGTAGCCTTAGTGCCTGGAATGTAACAATTTCTTAATAAAGGTGTGGGGGGTCCGCATACATTGCATTTATAGGCTCTCCAATTTTAAAGCTGCAGACTCAAGATCTCTGTATTCTTGGCCTCTCCTCCAAATATCAGCCTATGTAGAGGCATAGCTTGTTAAAAGGAGAGTTTATTTTCTTTTGGTTACCCCTGCTCACAGCGGATCCTCATTAGAGAAAACAAACCTTGCTTTAAAAGAAACTAGTGGGAGTTAAGGAAGAGGTCAATGTAAATTAGTTCAAAAAGGGAGGCTTCAATAGTTCCCTAGTAGAAAGGCAGGAAGCCACATAAATAGAGACATCAATTTGAAAGAAAAGGCCTGGGGCCTGTTTTGCAAAGCTAAGCCTTTAAGTGAGCCTCTCTGTCTCTCAAGCTTTCCTTTCTCTCTCCGACAGATGTTTACCTGTCTGTGAATGAACACTGTGCATCCTTTTTGAAGTTTATTTCCATGCAACATCTGTGAGAATTTTGGCTTCGGGTCTTACTTCAAAGCTTCTGCACCTAATGATAGCACAAACAGATGATTCCACAGTAACAGCACACCCTCCCAGGAAGGAATTTCCATGTGACACACATTTTGATGTTTAATAGCAGCATAAATTTTCAAAAGGCAAACAAGGTGTATTAGGGGCACATTAAGAAAGAATCAACTTTCCTATGCCAAAGAAATGATGCCAAAATGGCGAAATTAGAGATTCTGATGCTATCTCTTCTTCAAATCTCAACTTCCTTTTTTTTAAGCTTTAAAAACAACAGAACTTTGAGTGCTATTTAGTGTTTGCCTTGTTCTTGGAAGCAAAAGCATAGCTAATACTTTGGGCTAGTTCACAAATTAACTACCATTTAATTTGTGTTTTCTAGGTACCTACATTTGTTCTAATAATCTCATATACTCTCTTCTTTAGCCTTCACAATAACCCAGAAAGTAAGTGCTAGAATTATTTTATAGATGAGGAAGCTGATATTTTAAGGAGTCATAATTTTTCCAAGGTGACACACCTAATAATAGATAAAGCCAAAATTTAAACTCAGTAGACTGATTCAAGTTCATGGGCCACTGTCTAGATGGTTCCAAGAGTATTCCTGGATTAACGTATATTTTTACCTATTTTATTTGTAGCCACTTTTAATATTTTTAAGATATAAGAAAGATTGAATATGAATTACCTATCAAGGACATAATAGGTTCATGCTGTATTAGTTGAATTAGTTCTTATTGTAATAATGTTTAATGAGGTCATTTCTTTAGAATTAAAACTGGGTAGATGGGTTGATTGTTAATTTATCCCCAAAAGTAGATCCCCATAATATAGACATATGTGTTAAGGTATCATGCCTTTTGTCATAAATAATGAGAAGTAATTAGACCTTCTTTTGATACATAAAAATAAGATTCTTGGGTCCACAGTTATTCTACATAGATTTTTTTTTTCCAGTAAAATTGCTATTTGAAACCTACATTTACCATTATAGGTCCTGAGTGTCTTTTATCATTCTGTTCATAACATTTTTGAACAAAATAAAAGTTTCTGACTTTAAAAATATCACATAAGTAAACTTTTAAATCCACCAAATAAAAAGCGCCTAAGTGATTTCTAGGAGGAATAATGAATATGGTTTTTTGTGAGGGTGTTTAGCATATTTGTTAGCTAGTTGGTAGTGGTATTGCTTTAAGAAAAGAGTTGATTACACTGAATTTGTAAGCAAACATGTTTTTTTTTTTTTTGGTCATTTTTAAGACCATTTATAATATGAAGCTTGCTCTGTTGATAATCATCAAACCTTAATGGTAACCATCAAACAAGAAAATCTACCCTTTTTTCAAAGCATTTTAGATCTTAAAACTCAACATAGCAAAAAAACACCATAAGGCCAAAACACATGTAAGTTATAATATAGTTATAACATGCTATTTATGTTATGGTAGTGATAGGTACAAAATCAGACCATAATATCAAAGGAATTCATTTTAGATGCTCTATATAAATTTAAGAAGCACAAAGTGGCCACCTTAAACCATGAGAAAGCCCAGAAAATTTAATCCTAGCAATGGAAAGTTTAGCAGAATTATTTTGAAGCAAGGGCATGGTCCTTAGACGACAATTTATGATTTTTCTTTTGTCTTATCAAGGGATAAAAGTAAGACACTGATGTGAAACAAGGATCATAGGATTCTACTGAAAAGACCAGCTCGACAAGGATCTTGAGTAGCAAGAACCTCTGATTTATTTCCATTACAAAGGCTGTCCTTACTAACAGATTTTCTAGGCAGAACTGTTTGGAAAATTAATGCCATCTTCTTTTGCAAATGCCACATTGTAAAGTCACAATTCTTAATGTCTTAAGTAGCAGTATATTTTATTGCCCACTTAAAATGATATATGAGATAAAAATCCACCAGGAGAGGTTACACAGTACCATGTGTTCACACTAAGCATGCACAGTGCTCATTCATAATAGGTAAACCTTTGAGAGAGTGAGAGAGAAAAGAAAGCAGAGAGACACACTTAAAACCTTAGCTTTGAACAAAACCGGCCCTAGGCCATTTCTTTCAAACTGGGGTCTCTGGCTTCCTGCCTCTCTAGTAGGTTCCTATTGCTCCTCTTTCACTAGAATACTTTTTTCATAGTACTTAGACATTTAGACATAAAATGGAAAAGAAAAAAAAAAATCTACAAGTATAACTTGGAAAAAACGAACAGCAGCATACCAAAGATTATCTTCATCTACCTAAGAAATTTCACAGGTAGAAGCCAATGGTCATTGCTTTTGCTCCCGTAAATTCTTTCTTTTTTGAATTTTTTGTGAATACTAGAATGATTTGCACAGTCATAGAAAGCAAAACTCTATCAGAAAGAAGGAAGTTGATCAGAGGTTTGCATATGGACATATGTTGTCCTCTTTCCATGTGGATGGCACCATTTGTCAGAAAATGTTTTCATTGCCAAGGCCTATAGTCATTTCTCTCTGGTGACAGCACAGGAAAAAGAGCAAAGGGGCAGCTAACCAGGGAAATCCCTGCACCTGTCAATTGAAAATGCAGTCCTGTTCACAGACTCTGCAGAGAAAGATAAATTGTTTGCTTGGAAGACATGGGCAGTGAAAGTCAAATAAATTGTTGAAATATGCTGGGGTTTGTCTTCCAAGAATGGAAAGACTTGTCTACAGATATTTTTACCTGTAAATTTCAAAAGTACCTGTACTAAAAATTGCAAACACTTTCAAGATAGTTCTAATAAATGTTTCTTTCAAACATTCAGGATTTGAATAATATCATGTGATTTTGGGGGAAAAAATAGCTGTGGGATGGTGGGGAACTATAAAACTGGAAAATCAAGTCTGATACACTTTCAAAGCTGTGAAGGAACACATTAAAACAGTGATATAAAGTATAATTTTCCATAGGGAAACACTTATTATGGACTGTTGGATTTAAAGAACTGATTTGCTATACATTTTCTTGTACTTTGAGAAAAAAAGAATATTAGTAATAGGTAAGAAGAAAAGAAAAAACTTCTGTATAACAGGATATTTTTTACCAAAATATCTTCCCAAACTACATTCTATTAAGGAAGTTTCTGTTAATGTGTTATAATTTTACTGGTATAGGATAATGTCCACTAAAAAATTTTAATATCTAAATGAAATATTTCCCACCATGTACCAAAAATAATTTCAAATAAAATGTCAAAAAGAACAATGGTATCAAAGTTATCCTGCTACTGTATTTTGGCAAGTAAATGAATCTGCAAAAAATTACTTTATAAATGTTTAGAAATTACAATCTCATTTAATTTTGCTTTATAACATTTTTTTAAATTAACATTTAATGTATTATGTTTCAGGGGTACAAGTCTGTGAAATTCAATTTTAGAAATTCTTCTGGAAACTTTAGTCTTATATATAAGAATGATTAAGGTATTATGAGCATATAGATAAATTAATTTGACTATGGGAATTTCCACACAAAATGTGAATATATATTTCTGCAATATGATTTTGAGGCTACCTATAATTTTTTTCTTCTCATTTTTCTGGGACATGATTTTTTGATTTTTGTGGAATATTCTTGGATTTCAGGTTGAGAGTTGAAAATATCCAATGTTTAAGTACTATAATGCTTCAAGTATGATTGTAGTTCATTTTAAATTATATTCTTAATTGCTAATACACAATAAGGATTGTTTTTTGTTCCTATGTTATAAAGATTTATAAAATATAATTTTAATTCTCCAATGGCTATGTTCTGATGAAGAGAGTATATAAATTAAATATATCCCATTATCATAAGGCCAACATAAAACCATATAAAATAATCACATTTAAGTTATTTGGCATATGTTGTATGTGAATATGTTATATGATGAACAATCTGTACTATATAATACATAAGCAGAATTTATAATATATGACAAAATTTATTACTATATGATACATACCTAAAAGTTTGTCTGTAAATTGTGTAAGTGCTTAATAGATTAAATTAATTCTTTTAGAATGAGTAAGTAACTTTAATATTATGAATAAAGATAAATGTTATTTCTAAGCACCTAACAACAGGATTATGACTACAGTAATTTCTTTAAATCTCCCCAAACTGCCTCATAAAAACAGACCATAAGAGATAGCAAGTTAAATAATTCACAATTGACATATTCATTGAAGCTACATGGCAGGAAATCCTCCAAGAACCTCTGAGGGTGAGTGGTGTGGCCACACCACTTCACAGCATCAGACCCATGTGGGTCAGATGCTGCCCAGTGGTAGATGAGAAGAGACAGGTAAACACCAAGGGACCATACAGGTCATGCGACCCAAACAACTTGATTGCAAAAGTGTCTAGAACAATCTGAAATACTGTAAGAACAATCTGAAATACTGTAAGAACTGCAGGCTTCAGGTTTCAGAGACGTGACAAAAAAGAGCCAAGGAAACACACTGGGGAAAGGAGAAAATCAACCATGACAGTCTAAATCTCCAGGCATCATAGTACATGCCACAAATATGTTTTATAAAGGTGAAGACTTACCTTGCAGGAAAACTGTTGGGAACATAATTTGTGCTGAGAAGATAGGAACAGTAGAAATTCCACAGAAAGATTTTTATGATGCTAGAAGTAAACAGATTCAGAGTGAATTCATTGTTGTATCTCTTGGAAAATAATATGCATCTGTTATGGACTAAGTATTTGTGTCCCCTACCCCCCACCCCACAAATCTGTATTTTGAAACTTTAACCTCGAATGTGATGGTATTTAGATCTGGGGATTTGGGGGTAAATTAGATTTAGATAATATCATAAGGGTAGAATCCCTATAATGGAATTAATGCCAACATAAGTAGAGGAAGAGCCAGAGTACATTATCTTTCTTCTTCCCTCTCTCTCCCAGCTATGTGAGAACATAGAAAGTGTCTGTCTATAACCCAAGAAAAGGGCTCCTCTCAGAAATTGAGTTTGCTGGCCCCTTGATATTATACATCTTGATCTCCAGAATTATGAGAAATAAATCTGTGTCTTTTAATCCAGTGAGTCTATGAGTCTATGATATTTTGTTGCAATAGCCTAAGCTGCTAAGACAACCTCCTTGGGGTCCAGAAGCTCTAATTCTGCTTAGAGTTTGTAGGGTGTGGCCATCAGGGTAAAACTTCATCGGTGTCTCCAGTAGGACATTTAGATGCTCTGTCAGTCTGGTCACCTCTGGGAGATGCAGTATGTGGAAAGACTGGTAGACCTTTTGGCCATGGCCCACACTCAAACTTTCTTTGCTGTGAAATCTGGTGCAATTTATTACAGACCCTAACACTGACAGATCAAATATTTGGTAAACCGTGAGATAGTGGGTCTTTCTGCCGAGGTTTATCAGATTAGAAAGGGAAACTTTTCTTTTCTTTTTTTTTTTTTTAGATTTTATTTGACAGAGAGAGAGAGAGCACAAGCAGGGGAAGTAGCAGGTAGGCAGAGAGGGACAAGCAGGATCCCTACTGAATGGACGGCCTGATGCAGGGCTCCATCCCAGGATTGTGAACATGACTTGAGCTTAAGGCAGACCCTTAACTGACTGAGCCACCCAGGTACCCCAAAAGGGAAATCTTTATCTAGAATGTAAATTATTCCAGATATGAAAGAGGTTCAAAGTAATCAACTTTCTACCAAGTAGATAGTATGTTTCAAGAAATTACAGCATTTAAAAGATTGGTTTTGGTTTTGTTGAACATTTGGCAGCAGCAATACTGAGATTAACTCCAGTAAATGAGAATCCATGCTATCAGCCTCAATCTCTACCACCATGATTACTCCATCTTCTAAAGTAGATGTGTCTTACAAAGCTTTCAGGGTCCAAGCCAATTAAATAGATCAATATGCTATCCTCAAAACAATGGATTCATGTACTGCTCTCTGCAATCTTTAGATGGCCCCAATCTTTTGTGACTGTATTATAATAGAAGAAAAGGGAGCTACTATTCAAGGGCAAACTTTGAGAATTTATTGTACATTTTAAATGGGCAAAAACTTTCCCTGATTTTTTTTTGATTTCTGATAAATCAAAAAAAATTCTGATCTTTTTATCAGAAATCAAAAAAAAAATCAGTATCCACATCCTATAAACCTGAGGCTTTATCTATTCTAACAAGCTCACCACATCTATCATGGAAGCTTCAATCAGGGAAACTACTGGATTGAGCTTGCAGTGCTCTAGTCATCCTCTAGGACCTACCTGATTTCTGCAGGGGCAATGTCAATAATTTAACTGTGGATGTGATGATCACCATCCTTGTATCTATCAGAAACATAAAGATGGCAGGAATTCCCTAAATTCTGCAATACATATAGATGTAATTTTTATTTCTTTTTAATAACTTGGTCATGGAGGGACAGTTTCAGAAGCTTCCACTTGGCTTTCTCCGTTTTGGTAGTTATTCATAACCATGGACCCCATGTGGAGGTAGTGTAACTTCTAAGTATGTAATACCAGTTAAACATTCAAGGTCTAGGGGAATAACCACCAGGGAGTCAGTGTAAGTCATTTATTTCCTGGCTTCCATATCCCCCCTCATACAAATAGAAAGGCCATAATAATGTTTCAAAGTACCCATAGTTCAATGTCACTGAAACTCAGTAGTAACCTGTGCTAGAAATATGTGGTAGCCCCTGTTTCCTAATTTATAGTTAACTATAAAGTTTTCCCCTTTGGGGAAAAACTGAGTAAATTACTAATGTGTGTACACATTATGATGTTATGTTGTTCCACTTTAAAAACCAATGTTCACTGGGTAAAATGAGCTCAGGTCTGGAAACTCTGTAAGGGATGACATTTTTATTAGGTTGGCCACCTTCAGGTTCCCAAACATCCAACCTTGCTTTATTCTGCTGGTTTAAGCTGAGTAGTACATTTGTCTGCCACTAGTCTATTTTGCCTTCAGAGAAGTCATAGTCCATTAACCAGCCCTATAAGTCCTTTAGGATTGGATTCCCAGAGCTGCTACTCCAATTCTACTAGTTATCATAGTATCTATGGTTAAGCACCATCTGTTACTGGCAGTTAAGTACTGCCTCTGGACTGTACAGTTTCAAAGACCATACATGGCACCTGTATTCGGCTACAAAAGATGGGAAAACAGCCCTTCTATCTCTAGCTCTAGACTGGAAAGTTGAGCCACAATGAACTTTTTTGATGCTCCTGCTTTTCTTACTAGGTTACTCATGTGGCCTTCGCTGTGTTCTTTGGGCTTTCCCAAAGAATATAATCATGCTCATCTTCTGATTGTATGTATTATATCCATTCTGACATGTCCGTTTGCTTGTACTTTTTAATGTCTTTATTTATCATCTGACATGGTAATTTACACATTGTGATCTTTGCTCAGCATGGCCATCACGTGTACCATGTCGAGAGCCATCTTACTACTTAATTTGCACAATCTCCTGAGTTTCTCTCCAGGGGAAAAAACCTCTATTCCAGAGAGTATTCTCAAATAAATAAACTCTTCCTTATTTCATCTTCCAGCCCTTTGGTAAATTATCTTCTAATCAAATGCCACTCATACTGTCCAAGTAGCTACAAAGTATAAGTCAGATATGTTTGTAGTTTTGTTAAATTATAGTACTCACTTCTTTATCAAGCTCAGTGTGTCTTCAGATAGTTTTGTGACTTAAACCTAGGTATAGGCCAAATAACCAGGAGGAAAATTGAGGTCACATGTTAAGGAATATGTATGTTGCCTTTCAGAATTATTGAGATTATTGCTCTTAAGAAAAAAGGAAACATTTCTTCAAGCTTAAAAGTTTCCACAGAATTAGAGGAGTCAAATCTTCAGAAACAATCATGTGCATGTCTACATTCTATGTCCAAGATTTTCCCAAAGGGGGCGTGTCTTGTGTATAACAAATCTGCATTCTTCAATTTTACTCCCTTTGAAGTTAATTAAACAAGACGATAAATCTCAGGCTTCACTCTTGGCTTTCTCTGCATTCCTACTCAAGACTTGAGGGCTTCCTTGCCTCTACTAAGAAGTCCCTTTGCCACATTTCATTTTTAATTGATTATCATTTTCCTTATCATTCTGTAGAGAAATTATAGTACATAAAATTGTGCCAATCTGAGAACTGGCATTATAGAAAATAAGGAAGGTCTTAAAGGTCTCCTTACTTCTGGACCAATTCATGTCTATATTCATAACACTGTGTTCTAACTTGTGAATCTGATCATTTTAGTCGTTTCCCCAAATCTGTCTCACCACACACACACACACACACACACACACACACACACACACATACACACACACACACAGACACAAATGGTATAAGACTGTATTATATGTGACCTGCTTAAACATTAAGCTCATTTACTATTGCTCTCTTTTAGGGCACTGTAAATAATCAAAAATATATAAATATAGGAAATATAAACAGCATTGGCAATTATCAACACAGGTCTAATCTGTTTTGGTTCATACCAATTTCCCTTAACCCTTGAATAATATAGAAACAAATCCTAGGCAGCATAACATTTCATTAAAAAAAAATTCAGCATTAGAACTAAACAAAACATCTTCTAGCTCTTAACCTGGAAATTTAATAATAAATCTTTACTATTATAAAAATACAGTTTCCATGATGTCTCTTTCAAATTTGGTTTATTAAAATTGGGATTCCAATAATGCACAATATACTGATAGCCTAGTTGATGATTTTCTTGTCTTTATAAGGGTGTTTCCCCCTCTCTCTTTTTCCATGAAGTTTGTTTTTTCCTTGTAGGAATTCATTTGCCTTATAGAATTAACAAATTGTGGATTTTTGTTTGTATTTCTATACGTTTTATTTTAAACATATTTCTTTAATTTTATATGTTTTGTATAAATTAGTAACTAAGCAAGGGATTCAATTAGATTTAGATTTGATTGGTAAGTTTACCTCAAAGTTGATGTGTTGTACTTCCTCTTCCTTCACATTAGGTGGCACAAATATATGGTTGTGTCAAATTTTTTGTTCTTAAACTTGCTTACCAGGTTCACTTACTTAAAATCTACCTATGGGTGCCTTCGGCTCAGGTCATCATCCCAGGGTCCTGGGATCGAGGCCCATGTTGGGCTCTCTGCTCAGCAGGGAGCCTATTTCCTCTGCTCTCTCTGCCTGCCTGTCTGCCTACTTGTGATCTCTCTCTCTCTCTGTCAAATAAATAAATAAAATCTTTATAAATAAATAAACAAACAAACAAATAAATAAATAAAATCTACCTAGGCATGCTATAATTTTTAAACAGCACTTAGATCATCTACATTTAGATGTAGTTTCCTCTCTGCTTTTGAATTACCAGAACATACTTTATCTGGCATTATAATAATTATTCATTTGAAATATATAACTGACAAAAATTAATGTAGAAGAATAGTTATTATAAAATGCCTGGGATAGGAAAAATTAGAAACACATTTAATGTCAAGGAATAAAAGCATAGCAAGTTAATGTGGTAGTCATAAGATAGAATGTTTAGTAGATACTAACATACTTTAAAAAAATATTCAGAAGCATGGAAAATGTTCTTAATGCAATGTTATAACAAAAAGTACCAGAGACAGGATTTCTTGGAAGATAGCAGACTAAAAGGATACTGAGCTCACCTGTTATTTATCTTGGTGTGTCTATGTAACTTCTATACAACTAACTCTGAAAATGACTTACAAACTGGCAGAACAGACGTTTCATGGTTAAATATGGAGAAGAGGCCACATCAAGAAGGGTAAGAAGTATGGAGATGAAGTTGGGAACTAAATCCCTTGTGGGAATCCCAAAAAGAAGGGGTACCATAAGGATAGAGAAGTGAAAGGTCAGACCCCACACCAGGCACCCCCAGTCCTGAGGAACTGCACTTGGAAGACAAGTACCCATAATATCTGGTTTTAAAAACCAGTGGGCCTTAACTTCAGGAGCTTTAAATATCAGTGAGCTTAACACCAAGCAGGACAAAGGGCAATAGCAAACTGAGTCCCTGCTCTTAAAGAGCCTACCTATTAAGTAACTCACCCTGTGACACAGAACAGAAGCAACTGTTTGCAAAGTGCCTGGATATAAGTGAAGGCGATTCATTGACTAAACTTAAAATGTGTGATGGAGGGGCAGGGATCTTCAAATTTTTCCCAGAACAAAAGTTCTGGTGAGCACCCTCCCCCAGCAAAATGCTAACACTACAGTAAAGATGATACATTAATCACTTATAAGCCCAGTAAGGAGGGGAAAACACAAAAGTAATAAATCAATTATATCTACAAAAATTAGCCAAGGGATAATGTAAAATAAAATGATGTAAAATATGACATCATATACATAAAATGAGTAGGGGTAAAAATTTAGTGCTTTTTAAAAAATATTTTATTTATTTATTTGAGAGAGAGAGAGTGAGTGAGAAAGAGATCATTAGAGGGGAGAAGGTCAGAGGGAGTAGCAGACTCCCCATGGAGCTGGGAGCCTAATGCTGGACAGATCCCGGGACTCCAGGATCATGACCTGAGCTGAAGTGGCCTAACCAACTGAGCCACCCAGGCACCCCCCAAAAATGTAATGCTTTAAGGATGTGTCCAAACTTAATCAACCATTAACATAATATAGACTGCTATACATATAAGATGTTGTATATGATTCCAATGGTAACCACAAAAAACCTATAATAAAAATCTATAATAGATACACAAAAAATAAAGAGAAAATAATCCTAGCATAACACTAAAAAAGGTCAACAAACCACAGGGGAAAGAAGCAAAAAAAAAAAAAAAAAAAAAAAAAAAAAAAAAAAAAAAAAAAAAAAAAAAAAAAAAAAAAAAAAAAAAAAAAAAAAAAAAAAAAAAAAAAAAAAAAAAAAAAAAAAAAAAAAAAAGGAAAAGAGAAGAACTATAAAAACAACCAGAAAACCAGAAAATGACAAAATGACAGTAAGTCTACACCAATCAATAATTACTTTAAATGTGAACAGATTAAATGTTTCAATCAAAAGACACAGGGTAATGGAATTGTATTTTTTTTAAGTGTCATCTATATGCTGCCTATAAAAGATTCACTTCAGACCTAAAGACACATACAGACTGAAAGTGAAACAATGGAAGAACATATATCATGCAAATGGAAGTGGAAGAAAAAAAATCCAGGCTACCAATACTTATATTAGACAAAACAGACTTTAAAACAAAAACTATAGCAAGAGACAAAGAAGGCAGTAATAATGATGAAGAGATCTATGCAACTAGAGGACAGAATAATTGAAAATATCTATGAACCCAATATAGGAGCACCTAAATACATAAACAAATATTAACAGACATAAAGGGAGAAATTTATGATAACAGAATAATAGTAGGGGACTTTAACACCTAACTTACATCAATGGACAGAAAATGAACAGTGATTTTGATCAACACATTAGACCAGATGGATCTAACCAGATATATACAGAACATTCCATCCAAAATTAGCAGAATATATTTTCAAGTCCACATGGAATATTCTCCAGGATAGATTACATGTTAAGGCATGTATGAGCATCAATAAATTTAAGAAGGTAGAAATAATACCACCATGTTTTCTGAATACAAGAGTATGAAACTAGAAATCAATTATAAGAAAAAAAAAATCTGGAAAGAACCCAAACACATGGTGGTTAAAGAACATGAGTTTCTAAACAATGAAGGGATCAACCAAGAAAGGCAAGAGGAAATTAAACATTTGGAGACAAATGAAAATGAAAATATGATGGTTCAAAATCTTTGGGATGCAACAAAATCTGTTCTAAGAGGGAAGATTGTAGCAATACAGGCGTACCTTAAGAAGCAAGAAAAATCTAAATGAACAACATGACCTTATACCTCAAAGAGCTAGAAAAAAGAACAAAGCCCAAAGCTAGAAGGAAGGAATTAATACAAATTAGAGCATAAATAGAGAGTAAAAGGACAACAGAAAATATCAATGAAACCAAGAGCTAGATCTTTGACAAAATAAACAAAATCGATAAACCTTTAGCTAGACTAATTAAAACTAATTAAAACAGAAAGGACTCAAATAACGTAGAAATGAAGGAGGAGAAATAAAAACCAATGCCACAGAAATACAAGGGATTATGAGAGAATAATATGAAAAATTATAAGCCAACAAATTGGAAAATCTTCAAGAAATGGGTAAATTCCTACAAACATATAACCTTCTAAAACTGAATCAAGAAGAAATAGAAAATTTAACATATCAATTACTAGCAATAAAATCATATCAGTAATCAAAGAATCCCCAAAAAGCAAAAAATTGGAACCAGATGACTTCACAGATGAATTCTACCTTTTTTTTGCTTTCCTTTCCTTTTTTTTTTTCAGAGAGAGAGAGAGAGAGAGAGAGAGAAAGTGGAGAAAGGCAGAGAGAAAATCTTAAGCTGGGCATGGAGCCTCATGTGAGACTCCATCTCACAACCCTGAGATCATGACCTGAGCAAAAATCAAGAGTTGGATGCTTACCTGACTGAGCCATCTAGGAACCCCTCAACCAACCACTTAAAGAATGGTTAGTAACCATTCTTTTCAGAGTCCAAAAAATAAAAGAGAAAAGAAAACTTCAAAATTGATTTTATAAGCCTAGCATCACACTGATACCAAAACCAGACAAAGACACTATCAAAAAAGAAAACTACAGGCCAATATTTCTGATGGACGAAGATACAAATATAATCAACAAAATATTAGCAAACTGAATCAACAATACATTTTAAAAAATAACAAAATTCACCACCACCAAGTGGGGTTTATTTCATATATATATATTTCAATACTTGCAAATCAATCAATATGATACACCATATTAACGAAATAAAGGATAATATTATCTGATCATCTCAATAGATAAAGTAGCATCTGACAAAATTCAGTGTTTATTCATGATCAAAAAACTCTCAACACAATGAGTTTACAGAGGCTACTAAAAATAATAAAGAACATATATGACAAAGCCAAGGCTAAATCTCAGACCAAGAATAAGGCAAGAAGATCCACTTTCACAATTTTCATTCAACATAATATTGGAGGTCCTAGCCTCATCAATCAGATACAAAACAGAAATAAAAGGCATCCCAAATGGTAAGAAAACAGTAAAACTGTCATTATTTGCAGGTGACATGTAGAAAGCCCTAAGGACTCTACTCCCCCAAAATACAACTGACAAATTCAGTAAAGTTACAAAATATAAAATTAATGTACAGAAAATTATTGCATTTCCACACACTAATAAAGAATAACAGAAGGGGGGGCAAGATGGTGGAAGGCCGGGTAACCCCATTTCGGGGAGTCCCCTGAAGTGAGCTCCATTCCTGGAAATACAGTACAAGAACACTGTGAGAACCCATGAAATAAGCCTGACATGTAATAGTTCACACTCTGGATCACTACAGGGGAAGAAAAGCATCAACAAAGAGGTAGAGTGGAGTGGGAGCAATTAGAAGGATATCCAAAGACAAAGGGATGTGGGGAAGGAAGCCCACAGAGGCAACCCATTGGAAAGCAATACCCCAGTATGAAAGTGCTCTGTGTTTGGGGAACAACAGCAGATGATGGTCTGATTAAAAGCAGACAAAAACGGAGAGCCTGCGGGGCAGCTAGGGAAACTAGGATAAATCTGCGGAGGGAAAGCGCACCCTGGTACCACGTGAGGTAGAGAGGATTCTATTTAAAACTGCCACTTTTGGGTGCCTGGGTGGCTCAGTGAATTAAAGCCTCTGCCTTTGGCTCAGGTCATGATATCAAGGTCCTGGGATTGAGGCCTGCATCAGGCTCTCTGCTCAGCGGGGAGCCTTCTTTCTCCTCTCTCTCTGCCAGTCTCTCTGTCTACTTGTAATCTCTCTCTCTGTCAAATAAATAAATAAATAAAAATCTTAAAAAAAAAATGCCACTTTTTTTTTGCCACTTTTTTTCTCCACCACTTGTCTCCACCACTTGTCTCCGCCCCTTGGGCCAGGCACACAGCCCCCAGGAGAGGCGATTTTGCAGACTTGAGCTAGACAAGTGAGTGGGGCCCCAGGATCTCAGTCCCTCCTGCGTGGGTGTGCACCACAGACTCCCTTGGCAGAAACAAGGTCGCAGGACCCCAAATCAGTTGCGGTTTCCATGGTGTGGGAGTGAAACGACAAGCAGGGGCTTCGGATGACAATTGGACCAGTGACTGTGGGTGCACCCAGTTGTGACATGCAGCCAAGGGGGAAGATACAGGGAGAGGCTGTGGGCCCCCCCATCATCCAGAGGGTTTCTAATTAGGGGCTCTCTCCGGGAAGGAGGTCTGGGTGCAGACATCTTGCTATGACCTGACTTCCTGAGAAGCTGCAAAAAGCTGCAAAAGAACAAATCCTCCAGAGAACTAAAGCCTGAAAACCTGGTTGCCATGGGGCCCAGCCCCTAGGAAGGAGGCGGGGACTCACCCAGGTAGAAGAGACTGAAAAAGAGCATGGCAGGCCTCGCCCCCAGAAGGCGAGCCAGAAGAACAAGAGGACAACACCCAAACTGTAAAATCCCAACATTGGGGTAAAGGCAATATATGAAGCTCCTGGTACTACCCCAAAAACTGTATGCTTTATAGATATAGCTTTTTACTTTATTTTCTTTTTTAACTTTATTCTATTTTTACTATTAAAGTTTTCACTTTAAACTTAAAAATTCATTCTCACGGTTTTTATTCTTTCAATTTTTAACCCACTTTTTATTACAACATGATACTTAATACAACACTCCAAAATAATTTTACCTAGAAATTTTTTCAAACACATACCTGTGTTATCTGTTGTTGTTGTTATTGCTTCTATTGTTTGTTTGTTTTTTTTTCCCCTTCTTCTCTCTTCTTTCATTTATTCTTTTTTCTTTTAAATATACATATAATTATAAGCTTCAAGGTAATCCTGCATCCCTATTCAATACTACTCCAATATACAAACCAGTTCTAATCTCCCTATATCTTTAGAAAGTGGACTCCTCTGACAATAATAGCAAGACACACTCAGGAGGATCTGAAATAATTTCCTTGCCCACAAGGAGGGTTTGCACTCACCTTCCCACCCTATTCTATCAGTGTTTCTGTGTAACTGTTTTTGCCTTTGTAATATATAAATACTGGTCTCGGGGTAATTCAGATTGGGCTTAGCTTTTTGATCTCTTCAACTTTCTTTTACTCTTGATGGTTTCTTTCTTTATCTGTTGTAGTTTTGTACCATATAAATCCTGCCACTGGAGCCCACACTGGCCAAGTTTTTTTCTTGCTTCCTTTCTCCTCTTCTCTCTCTTTTTTTCTTTCTTCTTTCTTTTTGATGGTGACTTATGATTGCTCTGAAACCTTGCAGCGAACAATTCACCTGGACAGTGGTTGATATATTCAGCTATACACTCCCTCAACCACTCCTCACCAAAATGACTTGGAGGAAGAACAACCTACAGAAGAATAACCCAGAGACTGCAACCCCGGTCACAGAACTACTGGAAATGTACATAAACAATATGATAGAAATGGAATTAAGGGCAGCAATCGTTCAAGCAATGGCTAGTTGGAAAAGAACATTAGTCTCAAGATAGAAGCCCTAATGATAGAAGTGAAAGCCGAAGTTAGAAAGGCTAATAAGATGCAATCTATTATAAATACACTAACAGCTAGAGTAAGTGAAGATGAAGATGATATTAGTGATTTAGAAGACAGATGGACTAAGAAGGAGGAGCGAGAGAAGTCTTGGAACAAACAGCTAAAATCCCATGAAAATAAAATTAGGGAAATAAATGATGCCATGAAATGCTCCAATATCATAATTATTGGAATCCCCAAAGAAGTTAGAGAGAGAGAGAAGCCTAGAAAATATAGTTTAACAAATCATGGATGAAAATTTCCCAAATCTGAGGAATGAAACAAATGCTGATGTCCTAGAGGAAGAGGGGAAACCCCCCCCAAGATCAATGAATTCAGCAAAACATCCAGGCACATAATTGTGAAATTCATGAATCATAAAACCAAAGAATATGACTTAAGGGCAGCTAGAGGGAAGCGATCCCTTACGATTGGGAGGACCATCAGAATAACATCAGACCTATCCACAGAAACCTGCCAAGCCAGAAAGGACTGGCAGATATATTCAGGAAATTACATAAAAAAAACGTGCAACCAAGGATGATGTGCCCAGCAAGGTTGACTTTCAGAATGGAAGGAGAAATAAAGAGCTTCCAGGACTGTCAAAGTCTAAAAGATTATGCAACCACCAAGCAAGCACTACAAGAAATATTAAGACGGGTTCTATAAAAGAGAAACGAACCCAAGAGTGACACAGAACAGAAATTTACAGAGGTAATCTATAGAAACATAAAATTCACAAGCAACATGATGTCAATAAAAACATATTTATCAATAATCACTCTTAATGTGAATGGACTACATGCTCCAATAAAAAGACACAGGGTTGCAGACTGGATAAAAGAACAGGACCTGTCCATATGTTCTTTACAAGAGACACATTTTGAATCTAAACACATGTCCAGATTGAAAGTGAGGGGATGGAAGACCATCTTCCATGCCAATGGACCTTAAAACAAAGCCAGGGTAGCAATTCTCATATCAGACAAATTGGATTTTAATGTAAAAACTGCAGTCAGAGACCCAGATGGACACTCCATCATTCTCAAAGGGTCCACAAACCAAGATGATCTAACAATTGTAACTATTTATGCTCCCAACATGGGAGCAGCCAACTAATAAGCCAACTGTTAAGCAAAATAAAGAGTCATATTGATTTGAACACCTTAATTGTAGGAGATCTTAACACACCACTCTCAGCATTAGATAGATCATTGGGACAGAAAATCAACAAAGAAACAAGAGCCGTGAATGACACATTGGGCCAGATGGATCTCATAGAGATATTCAGAACACTCCACTCTAAAAGAGCAGAATACTCATTCTTCTCAAGTGCACATGGAACTTTCTCCAGAATAGACCACATGCTAGGTCACAAATCAGGGCTCAACCAATACCAGAAGACTGAGATTATCCCCTGAATATTCTTTGACCACAATGCTGTGAAACTGGAACTCAACCACAACCAAAAGTTCAGAAGAAAATCAAATACTTGGAAGCTAAATACTATCTGGCTCAAGAATGTTTAGATCAACCAGGAAAGCAAAGAAGAACGGAAACACTTCATGGAAACCAGTGAGAATGAAGAAACATCAATTCAAAATCAATGGGATACAGCAATGGCAATCCTAAGGGGGAAATAATAGCTATCCAAGCCTCATTCAAAAAAATTGAAAAATCTCGAATACACCAACTCTCATTACACCTTAAAGAACTGGAAAATCAACAACAAATTAAACCAACCCCCCAAACAAGATGTAAAATAATTAAGATTAGAGCAGAGATCATTAATTAGAAACTTGAGATACAGTAGAACACATCAACAAAACTAGAAGCTGGTTTTTTGAAAGAATTCATAAAATCGATAAACCATTGGGCAAACTAATCCAAAAGAAAAGGGAGAAGACCCAAATTAATAAAATTATGAATGAATGGGGAGATATCACAACTAACACCAAGGAAATAGAAACAATCATCAGAAATTACTATCAACAATTATATGCCAATAAGTTTAACAACGTAGAAGATATGGATACATTCCTGGAAACCTATAAACTTCCAAGACTAAAACAGGAAGACATTGACAATTTGAATAGACCTATATCTAGTAACGAGATTGAAGCAGTGATCAAAAACCTCCCCAAAAACAAGAGCCCAGGACATGACAGATTCCCTGGAGAATTCTGCAAACATTCAAAGAAGAAATAATCCCTATTCTCCTGAAGCTGTTTCAAAAAATAGAAACAGAATGAAAACTTCCAGAGTTTTTCTATGAAGCCAGCATACTCTAATCCCCAAACCAGACAAAACTCCATCAAAAAGAAGAACTTCAGACCAATATATCTGATAAATATGAATGCCAAGATTCTCAACAAGATCCTTGTTAACAGGATCCAACAATATATTAAAAAGATTATCCACCATGACCAGGTGGGATTTATCCCAGCGGTGCAAGTGTGGTCAACACTCGCAAATCAATCAACATGATAGAACAAATCAATAAGAGAAAAGAGAAGAACCACACGATCCTCTCAATTGATGCAGAAAAAGCATTTGACAAAATATAACATCCGTTCCTGATTAAAACTCTTCAAAGTATAGGGATAGAGGAAACATTCTTCAGATTCATAAAATCTATCTATGAAAAGCACACAGTGAATAGCATTCTCAATGGGGAAAAACTGACAGATTTCCCTCTGAGATCAGGAACAGGACAAGGATGCTCACTCTCACCACTATCATTCAACATAATGTTAGAAGTACTAGCAACAGCAATAAGACAACAGAAAGAAATAAAATGTATTCAACTGGGCAAAGAAGAAGTCAAACTCTCTCTCTTTGCATATGACATGATACTCTTTGCGGAAAACCCACAAGACTCTACCCCCAAACTACTAGAACTCATACAACAATTTGGTAATGTGGCAGGATACAAAATCAGTGCACAGAAATCAGTTGTGTTCTTATACACTAACAATGAAAATATAGAAAGGGAAATCAGAGAATCAATTACATTTGCTATAGCACCAAAAAACATAAGATACTTAGGAATAAACCTATCCAAAGAAGTTAAGGATCTGTACTTGAGATACTACAGAACACTCATGAAAGAAATTGAAGAAGATGCAAAAGAGGGAATAGCATCCCATGCTCATGGATTGGAATAATACACATTGCTCAAATGTTTATACTGTCCACAGCAATCTATACTTTCAATTCCATTCTGATCAAAATTCTACCAACATTCTTCAAAGCATTGGAACAAGCAATCCTAAAATTTGTATGGAACCAAAAAGACCCCAAATTGCTAAGGAATTATTGAAGAAGAAAATCAAAGCTGGGGGCATCACGTTACCTGACTTCAGGCTTTATTACAAAGCTTTGATGACCAAGACAGCATGGTATTGGCACAAAAACAGACAAATAGACCAATGGAACAGAATAGAGAGTCCAGATATGGATCCATAAATCTATGGTCAAATCATCTTCGACAAAGCAGAAAAAAATATCCAGTGGAAAAAGATAGTCTCTTTAATAAATGATGCTGGGAAAATTGGACAGCTACATATTGAAGAATGAACCTAATACATTCTCTTACACCACACACAAAAGCAAAGTTGAAATGGATAAAAGACCTCAAAGTGAGGCAGGAATCCATCAAAATCCTGGAAAAGAACATAAGCAGTAACCTCTTTGACATCGGCCATAGCAACTTCTTTCAAGACACATCTCCAAAGGCAAAGGAGACAAAAGCAAAAATGAACTTCTGGGACTTCATCAAAATAAAAAGCTCTGTACAGCAAAGGAAACAGTGAACAAAACAAAGAGGCAAACCATGGAATGGGAGAGTATATTTGCAAATGACACTACAGACAAAGGGCTGATATCCAAGATGTATAAAGAACTACTCAAACTCAACATCCAAAAAGAAGATGAACACATCAAAAAATGGGCAGAAGACATGAAGAGGCACTTCTCCATAGAAGACAAGCAAATGGCTAACAGACACATGAAAAAATGTTCATCATCACTAGCTATAAGGGAAATTCAAATCAAGACCACCTTGAGATACCACCTTACACTAGTAAGAATGGCCACAATTAACAAGGCAGGACACAACAAGTGTTGGAGAGGCTGCGGAGAAAGGGGAACCCTCTTACACTGTTGGTGGAAATGCAAGTTGGTGCAGCCGCTTTGGGAAAGTGTAGAGATTCCTTAAAAAATTAAAAATAGAGCTACCCTATGACCCTGCAATTGCACTACTGGGTATTTACCTCAAAGATACAGATGTAGTGAAAAAAAGGGCCATATGTACCCCAATGTTCATCGCAGCAATGGCCACAATAGCCAAACTATGGAAAGAGCCAAGGTGCCCATCAACAGATGAATGCATAAAGAAGATGTGGTACATATATACAATGGAATACTACACCTCCTTCAGAAAGGATGAATATCCAACTTTTGTAGCAACATGGACTGGATTGGAAGAGATTATGCTGAGTGAAATAAGCCAAGCAGAGAAAGTCAAGTATCACATGGTTTCACTTACTTGTGGTGCATCAGGGGTAATATGGAGGACAGTAGGAGAAGTAAAGGAAATGGGAAGTAGGGTAATTCAGGAAGAGAAACAAATGATAAGAGACTTTGGACTCACAAACAAACTGAGGGTCTTGGAGGGGAGGGAGTGGGTGGATGGGAGATCCTGGTGGTGGGCACTGAGGGCATGTATTGCATGGAGTACTGGGTGTGGGGCATATACAATGAATCTTGGAAAATTGAAAAAAATAAAATAAATTTAAAGTAAAAAAATAGCAGAAATAGAAATAAACCATCCTGTTTACAAATAACCAAAGAGAATAAATTAAACTAAAGAGGTGAAAGACTTATATTTTGAAAACCTTGACATTACTGAAAGAAATTAAAGACAACACAAATTGAAAGATATATCATATTCTTGAATCAGAAGAATATTATTGAAATGCCCATAGTACCCAAAGCAATCCACAAACTTACTGCATCCCTATCAAAATAACAATAGTACTTTTCACAGAACTAGAATATCCCTAAAATTTGTATAGAACCACAGAGGATTCTGAATAACCAAAGCAATCTTGAGAAAGAAAAGCAAAGCTGGAGATATCTCAATCCCAGATTTCAAAATATACTACAAAGCTATAGTAATCAAAGCAATATGGTACTGGTTCATAAATAAACACAGAGGTCAATGGAGCATGATGGCCCAAAATAAACATGCAGCAATATGGTCAATTAATCTAAGATAAAGAAGGTAATATATACAATTGGGAAAAGACAGTCTTTTCAATAAATTGTTTTTGGGGAAATAAACAGCTATTTGAAAGAAAAGAAGATAAAAAAAGATAAAATAGAAAAAGGAAGAGGTAGAGGGAAGGGAAGAGAAAGGGAGAAGAAAGAAAGGGGGGGAGGGGAGGGCAGATAAACTGGACCACTTTTTCACATCATACACAAAAATAAATTCAAAATGGATTAAAGACCTAAATGTGATACCTGAAACCACAAAACTCCTAAAGGAAAACACAGACAGTAATCTTTTATACATTGCTTTTAGCAACATATTTATGGATAGTTTCTTCAAGCAAGGGAAACAAAAGCAAAAAGAAACTGTTGTAACTACACTAAAATAGAAAGCTTTTTTGCACAGTAAATAAAACAATCAACAAAACAACAACAACAAAAAAGGCAACTTATTGAATGGGAGAAGATATTTGTAAATTATATAGCCTATAAAGGTCCTATAAAGGGTTAATATCCAAAATACATAAAGAATTTACACAACACTCCCCCCACAAAAAATCTGATTCAAAAATGGGCAGAGGATCTGAATAGACATTTTACCAAAAATGGCATGGCCTACAGATACATGAAAAGATGCTCAACATCACTGATTATTAAAGAAATATTAAAACCATAAGGAATTACATCTTACACTACTCAGAATAAGTAGTATCAAAAAGACAAAGAGGCTCCTGGGGCACATTCAGTTAAGTGTCTGACTTTTGGTTTTGGCTCAGGTTGTGATTTCATGGTTGTGAGATCAAGCCCTGAAGCACAGAATCTGCTTGAGACTCTCTCTCACCCACCTTCTGTCCCACCCCAGCTTGCACATTCTCTCTCTAGAGTAAGTAAATCTTCTTTTTTTAAAAGATTTTATTTATTTGACAGAGAGAAACACAGCTAGAGAGGGAACACAAGCAGAGGGACTGAGAGAGGAAGAATCAGGCTTCCCACCGAGCAGGAAGCCCGATGTGGGGCTTGATCCCAGGTCTCTGGGATCATGACCTGAGCCGAAGGCAGTCGCTTAACCAACTGAGCCACCCAAGTGCCCCTAGAATAAGTAAATCTTAAAGAAGAAGAAG
>PITA01019357.1:0-29460 GCA_004023965.1 Spilogale gracilis | reverse complement strand
CCCATCATCTCCATCACTATCATCTTCAGCACCATCATCTGCTAGCATTGATTTAGATGTAAATATTAATAAGAGTTTGTCCCTTTTCACTGAATGCAGAGAGGAAAGTTACCCAGTGTTTGTAATGTTGAGGACAGTGATAGATGTATTCTATGAGTGGCTAAATGAGGGTAATCAGTGCTCTTGACAAAACTAAATTCTAGAGGAAGAAAAGAGATTTGCAAAATTATATGTATATTTAGCAGAATAGTTAATGCAGGAAACTTAGAGCAGCTCAGAATTGTACTAACTGTAAATCAGGTTCTGAGTGGGATGACCTGGGTCTGGATTGGGGACAAGGGTGAGGTCAGGGAAGGTTAGATATGGCCTGCAAGGAACTTGGTTTTAGTGCGAAAGCTGATGGTGTAGTGTTGAGGGATTTGAAGGAACACATTCTCTCTGTCAAAACCAGAAACAAGTAAAATAAGAAGCTAATGTAAGATTCAGATCTGGATTACTTTGGATGGAGGATGTACTTCACTATATCCATATTCTTGAGTGTTCGAAGTGGTCCTTTGGTCCCCACTTAATTGTTTCCTAAAGCTGCTCAGTGTCTCGAGGGTCCTCAGAATAAAAACACACAGAACATAATCTCAGCCTTTAGCTCCCTTTCTCAGTTTGTTTTGTGTGGTTTAGTTTCAGTGTTGTTTCCCATGTAGATTATAATATTGATTAGGGTTACATCTTTTTATAAATAAGTTAATAGAATAGCAGGTAGGTGACCAAGTTCTGTACATGTTGCACTCTACTCTTTCCACGTGCCATGTCATATACCTCTGTTATTGGCACGTAATGACATAGAAATGTAAAGTCACAGGATATCAAGGATACTTCGTACTACCACCCCAATTTACGACTGTCGTTACTGACTTGGAGCACCCGCAGAAGCAGTGTTTGTCACATTTTTCCACTGTGGAGTCACCCCTTTTACCCTTGTCCAAACTGTAGTCTTTGGAAGGAAGTCACTGTGTACAACGCACAGTTAAGAGGTGAGGAGTGAAGGGGGTTGGTCAGTTGGCTGAGCAGCAGACTGGATTTCAGCTCAGGTCCTGATCTTTTGGTGGTGAGATTCAGCTCCACATCCAGCTTCATGCTCTCTTTCCTTCTGCCTCTGCCTCTCCCCAGCTCATGCCCTGGATAGATAGATGATAGATAGATAGGTCGGTAGGTAGACAGGTAGGTAGGTAGGTAGATAGATAGATAGATAGATAGATAGATAGATAGATAGATAGATAGATAGAATCTAAAAGAAAAGAATTGAGAAGATATGCATGGAGTATCTATAATTAGGAAATCTTAATGGAAAATTTGTCTTGTCTCTCTATTAATTTATTCAGTCATTTGTTTTTTTGTCAATATGGACTGATTTAAATAAATATATGCATATTTGCTCTATACTTTGAAACATCATCTAATATTTTTTGTTTCATTGGTAGAATTAAGGTTCTCCTCAGTCCTTTTCAATATCTGTATCAATTAAATTCAGCTTTCAACATTCTCATTTAATATTTTAAAATATTTTAGCATTTTAATGAATTTTGAGCCAATTAATTACATATTTTTCAAAACCGTGAAAC
Source organism: Spilogale gracilis (assembly GCA_004023965.1). NCBI lineage: Eukaryota > Metazoa > Chordata > Mammalia > Carnivora > Mephitidae > Spilogale > Spilogale gracilis. The sequence continues at coordinate 27,844 of PITA01019357.1, read as the reverse complement.
CATATCTGCAGATTAGAGAAAACAAAGCCATTACCATATGTCACATTTAAGCAACAATACTTTAAATCTAAAATGTCAAAATCGGGGCACCTGGGTGGCTCAGTTGGTTAAGTGACTGCTTTCAGCTCAGGTCATGATCCCGGAGACCCGGGATCGAGTCCCATATCGGCCTCTCTGCTCAGCAGGAAGCCTTCTTCTCCCTCTCTCCCTCCTGCTGCTTGTGTTCCCTCTATAGCTGTGTTTCTCTCTGTCAAATAAATAAAATCTTTTAAAAAATAAAATAAAATAAATAAAATGTCGAAATCTAGCATTTCTAGTTACAAAAGTTAGTAAATGTGATTGCACATTGAATAGGAAGTTTATATCAATAATCACAGAATAGATAGATTTTTAAATATATTTATAACCTTAAAATTAACTGATTTGTATCCGTTTGATACATTATTGATCCAGAAAATATTAATAAAATACTCAGTATGTTTCCTGCCCTTGAAAAGCTCATAAGTCTAGAGAGACCTGAAATAAGTAACTTTTTTTATAGTGTGATAAGTGCTATAATAGAAAGATATCCAAAATCCCTGATTAAAATGCTTAAACTTCTTTCAGCTGGTTACAGAGTATATATTAAGAAGATAAAATGTTATCAATGTTTGATACTAACTTTGATAAAAAACAAAAGAAATTTACTGTTACTTTTTTTTCTTCCAATTGAAACACAAGCTTGTTTTTGATACTTGATAATTAGTCAATAAATGAATGGACGGGTGAATGAGCCTTTATGCAGTTCCATGTCATGTTTCAGCCACAGTTAAAAAATCACAGGTCAGGGGCGCCTGGGTGGCTCAGTTGGTTAAGCGATTGCCTTTGGCTCAGGTTATGATCCCGGAGACCCGGGATCGAGTCCCACATCAGGCTCCCTGCTCTGCAGGAAGCCTGCTTCTCCCTCTCTCACTCCCCTTGCTTGTGTTCCCTCTCTGGCTCTCTGTGAAATAAATAAAATCTTAAAAAAAAAAAATCACAGGTCAGATATAAAAGACAACTGGCTAAAGAGTACACAAATTGCTTATATAATAGTTCTCTGAATTTTTTAACCTAGTTTACTTGGTTCAGTTGATTTGCTATTTTAAAATAGTTTCCCCAAGATTGCTTAATTAAAACACTCTTCATTAATCCTTCAAACTCACATACAAAAGCATCTATTTTTTGTAGTTCTCATTAAAATAAAAAACTTACAAGGGGATATCATACTGTGTCATAATTTTTAACTTTAATTACAACCATGTGTAAAAATGATAACATAGAGGGTAAATCAGGAGAAAAAGGGATGCAAAGGAATTTATAATTTTGTATCACAGATCAGATAACAGCTGAGTAGCGCTGCTAGTTCACAAAGTTGACTGTGTCAGATAATAAAACACAATTTATTAGAGGCTTATGCTTTTAAACCTTAACATACATTTTATATTTTTAGCCAAAATAACACAAAGAATCAACGGTATATAAATATCTATTTGCAGACATATTTAACAGAAATGCATACATGACTTTTTTTTTTAAAGATTTTACTTATTTGACAGAGAGAAACACAGCCAGAGAGGGAACACAAGCAGGGGGAGTGAGAGAGGGAGAAGCAGGCTTCCCGCTGAGCAGGGAGCCCGATGTGGGACTTGATCCCGGGTCTCCGGGATCATGACCTGAGCCGAAGGCAGTTGCCCAACCAACTGAGCCACCCAGGCGCCCCCATACATGACATTTTAAACAATGGTAAACTAATGGAGTGCACACCAATTGCAGCAGAAGTCTGTCATCTTAGAGAAAAAAACGGAGTCTCTTTTTCTGTACTTCCAGGTGCACCACTGCAGGTCACATAGAGGCTTATGTCCTTTGTGCAATCTCCTTTAAAAATAGCAAGGTGATGTCATCCTAATTACTTTGAGACGGAGTATTAGGCATTAGTTCCCTGTGTGACTATGGGATTAACTTCAGTTTGAAGTTTAACTAAGATGTTAGAAATCTCAGTAATATGTGTGGGTACCTGACTTCGATGTACTTTTTCTTTTTTTAACTTATGATGTAGTGTTGAGATTATGCTCATGAAGGCAAAAAAATTTTTTTTTCCAGTTTTCCTATTAAACGAGAAAGGGTTCCAAACACCTCTCACATGGCTAGTGCAGAACCACCATAGGCACCAGAGGAGGTGGCCAGATTGATGAATGAAACACCGGGTGTGAAACTTGATGGGAGGGGAGGGGAGAACCCTAGGTGAGTCAGACACAGAGTGTGAACCCTAATCATAGGGACACAACAGTGCTGCAGTCATATGATGAATAGTAGTCATTGCCAAAACTTAAACGACAGGAATTAATGTGAACTGAGAACCATTATGTACCAGGTACTTATTTTGATTGACTTTTTTTAAAACCATGTGATTTTCAAGGCAATGCCCATTATTCCAACTCCAAGCAACCCTGATAAGAAGGATGGATTACTCCCCCAAACAATGGATTTGAATATTTGCATTTTGTTTTTTCCTTTATAATTGGCTCAAATCTTCTCAGTTTTCTGCCCTCTAAGATGGAGGAGATTTATGGATTAAAATATACTAATGGTCATTAGCTTGGTAAATACCAGCAGGTATTATTGTTGAAGCTATTATGATTACTTTACAAATGGGAAAACAGAGGCACAAAAAAGATGGGCAACTTGCCTTAGACTGCAGAGCTGTTAAGTGTCAGGGTTGAGATCTAAATACCCATCTTGTCCAGATCCAACATCAAACCCAAAGTACCCAAATAAAAGACCAAGTTTAAAATGAGAATGTCATAAACTGGAGGTGGAGTCGAGGATAAGAATTGTTTGGGGAACTTAATTGCATGCAACCATGTGAAAAAGAATCAAGGATCGCCCTCTGTGTACTGTTGCATTTTCTTTTGAGTTTTGGAAGCTTATCCATGTGGCTGTATCAGATTGCTACAAAGGTCAAGAATGAGAGTTGATGCCAAAAACTTAACTTTTTGTATATTTGTGAACTTGCATACTGTGTGATAGCTAAGAGCACTGTGTCTCTTCCCTGTAGAGGTTTTGAAGTGATGAATAGTTTGGTAGTTTCTCTCCAGTGGGACAAAAACCAATCTTGGAACACAGGAATTTTAATAGAGTACTGCTGGCTTTTCATAGCGATTATGAAGAACTGACACATCTTTAATCAAACTTTTCAGACCTAGACTGCCATGTCTATTCTTGTCGACCTTATTTTCCAGTAGTTTGCCAAGATTCACATTTCTGCATGCAGGAGGAGAGAGTCATCCCATTTCTCCTGTTAAGGAAATATACTCTATACATCACATTAATAAGTCAAATCTAATCTTGTTTCAAAAACACATTTTAAACATTATTAAAATTCTATAAACATACACATGTCCTTCTAGACATATAAAATGCTTCTTTCATTTTGATCATTGTGAGACTCCAGCTCTTATAAAATGATTTCTGAGATTTGAATTCCATTAGACAGCCCCTGAGATTCTATTAAAATTAGGATTCTTGGAGTTGAAAATTTCATACATTAGTATTATATAACATATGTGAATTGGTGTTTTCTGTTTTCCTCTATGTTGTATTTTTTTACTAAAATTATATTTTTGAGGCATAGTTAATGGGGTCTACTAGTAACTGGTATGCAGTGTTTAATTTATTAAATAAAAATAGCAGAAGTAAAATTAAAATATTTCCAGTATGCCCTGCCACAAAGTACTTGTAAATTCTATTAGAGGAAAGGTGATACTTAAGGTTTTAAATTTCCCCATATGCTGGCAGGATGTTTTCTTCTCGTGAATTCCAATTTAACTTGGATAACAATATATTATCTCTGCCTTCTACTGCAACAGAACCAAACAAAACCACTGAAAAGTAAAGTGTGGCACTTACAAGGTGATTCTAACCAATTAGTCTCCATTTTATTAAATAAGTCTTTATATATTTTTGATAGCATGAGAAAATAGAGTCCAAGTATAATCTTTATTTCATAAAGCCCTGAAGTAGTTCCAAAATAAAAGCCAAATGTACTGTCTCTATTCTGGATGTGCATTGGTTAAACTGGGAACATCTAAGTGGGGTCAAAACCTGGGCCAATGCCTTCACAATAAGATTCTTTCCTAGGGGCGCCTGGGTGGCTCAGTTGGTTAAGTGACTGCCTTCGGCTCAGGTCATGATCCCGGAGACCCGGGATCGAGCCCCACATCGGGCTCCCTGCTCGGCAGGAAGCCTGCTTCTCCCTCTCTCACTCCCCCTGCTTGTGTTCCCTCTTTGGCTGTGTTTTTCTCTGTCAAATAAATAAAATTAAAAAAAAAAAGATTATTTTCTAATGTATCCTTGATACTTGGGCAGATACAGAAACTTTAACAACTTTAATATAAAGAAGTAAAAATAAGGGAATCTTAAAAGTACAATTTTTAAAGAAAATATTTTATTTTTTTTTATAGACAGTGCGTTATCTCACATTGAAAGCTGAATGAATTTTTTAGGCTGTTTTAGAATGTATATCCTTTCCAAAAGGTTTCATAAGCTATCACTCCCCTGAGAATATTTTTCTGACCATTGCTTGTTTATGTTAATCACAGCAAATTGAAATATATATTCAGTAAGTATTGAAAAGTGAAACTCGTACATAGATCATATAATTTCATCTTCAATGAAAATTAATTCCAGAATTGCACTGCTAATTTATATTTTAAGTCCATTAAATAATGATTCTCAACAATAAAGATTATTTTCAATTTATCTTTTAATTTACCCATACATTTAATATCTTTCAATTCTCTCAAACTTGTATGTTTATGGTTTGCTTTAAATGCTCCTTTGAGGGCTCCTGGGTGGCTCAGTTGGCTAAGCCACTGCCTTCAGCTCAGGTCATGATCCTGGAGTCCTGGGATCAAGTCCCACATTGGGCTCCCAGGTCCGTGGGGGGTCTGCTTCTCCCTTTGACCTTCTCTCCTCTCATGCTCTCTCACTCACTCTCTCTCTCAAATAAGTAAATAAAATCTTTAAAAACATTAGATTAAAAAATGCTCCTTTGGAAGCAAAGAAGAATTATGTTTAATTATTGAGAAAATTATAGATTCTGTGAACAAAATTTATTGAGTTGTTTCTTTCATTCACTGACTTTCATTCTTTGAAATCAACAATACAAAAAATAAATATATTTAAATTAACCTTTCATGGTCTGATTTGCTCTTAATTTAACAGAATTACCAACACAAATGTGTTTGTCTTTAAATTCAATAGCCAGAAATCATTTGAGGAGAGTTACCGTGACATATTTTTAATTGGTAAACGAAGAACACAGAAGAGAAGAGAAACAGTTAAGGATTGAATTAGTCATTCAGTGTTCATTCTTGATTTTGTTTTAATCTTTTTGAAAGTGTTGTGAAGCACATTGCTGTTGGAAGTGGTTTGGAATTCCCAAGAACAGAAACAGCGTATTAGAAAGTGTCATGTCCCCTCAGATATAGCCACACCTTAAACCCCAGCGTTTTGAATATATCACCTTATGTGGCAAAAGGAATTCTGCAGGTATAATTTTGGTTCCAGATCTGAAGATAGAGAGCTTATCTTGCATCATTGTTGTTTAGTTAATCAAATTACATGAGCTCTTAAAAGAAGAGAGATTTCTCTGGTTGGAAACAGAAGAGTTGTGGCAGAAGGAGAAGCCAGAGAATTCCAAGGTTCGGAGTGTCCAGAGGATTCAATGTGCTTGCTCTGGGATGGAGGAGGACAAGTGCGGGTAGAGATGGGGAAGAGCCTGGAGAACCTAAAGGCAGTGCCTAGGAGCAACCAGCAAGGGAAGAGGCACCCCAGTTCTCTTGTCCTACAGCAAGAGGCTGAGTTCTGCCCGACTAAGCTTGAAAGTAGATTCTTCCAATGATATTTCTTAAGAGTCCTGCTGACCAGCTCATGAGTTTCAGCCTCAGGAAACCCAGAGTGGAGAAGTCCCCAAATCCAACCCATATATCTGGCCTTCAGAACTGGGATATGACAAATGATGCATTGTTTTAAGACACTAGGTTTTAGGTAATTTGTTACAGTGACAATGGAAATCAGTTACAAGCAATATCTGTATCACTCCGTTACATCAATAAGTGAGCATTACTCTTTAAAATGTCCCATTCAAATAAATAAATAAATAAATTAATTAATTAATTAATTAAATAACCCATTGGAACAAGTTCCAAATAAATATGTACTATGGGCTCTTTCATTTATACAATATGAGGTAGAGAAGAGGACACTTAAGTTGTGCAAATGAAATAAATTATTTTAATAATAAATTTAATTAAAATATTTTTAATTAAAATATTTAATTAAATTTATTATTAAAAATAATAAATTTAGAAGTCAAAATTCTTAACTATAAATTACAGTCCATAATCTTTTGTTGGCTCATTTGCTCCCAGGCTAAGAAATACTGGATTATAAATATCATAGACACTTGATATTTTTAAATCATATTTAATATTTTAAATGGAATTGTAATCTATCTAAATGGAAATTACATAGGGAACTTGTGAATTATTTTATTGATTAATGTAATCATCACATTGTTTTCATCAATAGAAGTGCAGTTCTTATACAAATAGCATTCTATTTTAATGGAAGAATTTTCACATATGAATCTTGATTTCTTCGCAGTTCTTCATTAATTTCTGGGCTTTCCTAGGGAAAAAAAAATAGGAGTTAAGAGCTAAGGCTCTCTTTCCCATTTCTTCCCACTTCATTTGATGGCTTTTCATGCAAAAAATTCTTTATCATCAATGGTGGTATTGAATAGTTGATTCATTAGTTATGCTGACCATACATCAAGGACTGTGATTTGTGTTTTACATTTAAGAATCTCAATAAGACCATAAAGGGAATATCATTACTTTCTCTATTTTACCAATTAGGATTCTGAAACTCAATAAATGTAACTGTCCAAATATTTAAGGCAAAGTCCATGCTTTTAAGAACTGTTTTACTTTGTTTTCTAATTAGCCCATGTGCCTGGGGGACTTGCTGATTTTTTTTTTTTTAAGATTTTATTTATTTGACAGAGAGAAACACAGCCAGAGAGGGAACACAAGCAGGGGGAGTGAGAGAGGGAGAAGCAGGCTTCCCGCTGAGCAGGACTCGATCCCGGGTCTCCAGGATCATGACCTGAGATGAAGGCAGTCTCTTAACCAACTGAGCCACCCAGGCACCCCATGATTTTTTTTTAATCTACTAAATAGTAGAAAAGTGAATTCCAATATCTTACTTCAACAGTAACTATAAAGCCATCTGTAATAAGTAGCTCTGATTTATATTTGTTATGCTATTTTAAAAATAGCATAATGCCAAATATCTCTGTTTTGTATACATTCCATGAAGAAGTATTTGTTTTTATATAAAATATCTCTTCATACCTGTGTGACAGGTTTAAGTCTGAATAAATAATGGTGAAAAAATATGCAAAAATAACCTCCAAAAATTTTTATTTAATTCTGGGTCTGGGTATGATGTGAAGTGATAGACAAATTAACAAGTGAAGTCTGTAGTCGATCACATGGTATCAGATGTTACAAGGAAATAGCAGAGCAGCTAGATGAGACAAAAGTGTGGTAAATAGAAGTGCTTTTCCAAATTCTGAGCTCAGGTGAGACTTTATTTGTTGGTGATATTTGAACAGAGTTGAAGAAGGTAAGGGGTTAAGCCAGATGTGTGTCTGGAGTAAGAACTTTCTAGGAAAAGAGAAGAACAAATGCAGAGATCCTGAGACAGAAGTGTGCATGGCATGTTGGGGAGAACATCAAAAACTGTGTGGTTGGATCAAAGTGAGTGAAGGGGAGAGAAGTATACTAAGTTGTAGAGTTTGTAGGGATAAAATCATGTTAGAGTTTGTTGATCTGAGTAAGATAGGGTTATGTGATCTGGCTTATTTTTATAGAATCTTATAGACAACCGTGTTGTGAATGAACTCTGATTAGCAAAGACAGAGGATACCTATAAAAGAAACGGTCCAAAGAGGAGGTCTATATGGCTTGGAAAAGGCAAGTGGTTCTGAAAGTGAAAGTGATGAGATGCCACAGATTTATCCTAATTACACAGAGTTTCACTGAAACCTAAGAGAGAATCAACAGTGCATCACCATGGATAAAATGCAGTGTGCGAGAATAACAGGAGTCAAGGATGATCCCAACATTTTAGCCTTAGCAAAGTGAAGGGTATTGCCTTTCAGTAAAGTGGTGAAGACAGAAGGATGTAGTCTGAAGGAGATGAAGAGGAATTCAGTTTTGGACATTAAATAGGATTTCTATTGGACATCCAAATGGACATGAGGAGTAGAGTGTGAGATGAGTATGTATGTTGAGTTCAGAGGAGAGGTTTAGTTTAGAAATACAATCTTGGCAATTTTTAGATTATAAATGGGATTTCAAAACATAGGACTAATTGATTCTGTAAAGAGAGGGAGTACGCATGGAAAAAGAGTAATTCTAGTCACGGCATGAATCCTTTGTAACTCACTATCTAGAGATCAGAGATGGGAGGACATACCAGCAAAGGAAACTAGGAGTTTAGGCAGAAGGAAGTTCCTGGAGGGTGTTGAAAGTGGAAGTACAATGAAAATATTTTTTTCTTCAATGAAGAGAGAGTAATCAGCTGTATCAAATGTTGTCAATAGTTCCAGTTAAGATGAGTATGGAGAGCTGGCCACTGGCTTTAATACTCTGGTTTTCGGTCGTGGAGGTTCAGGAGTGTGGTAGAGATGGGAGATTGATTAGAATGAGTTCACACATTGACAGAGGGAGGGAAGGTACAAAGGAGAGTCAGTAGAGCTGGTGGAAAAGTTACAGGTGAGTGTGGTAGGGTTTCCATGGGAATAAAGGCAGGGGATGTGGGATGTATGCTAATGAGTATGACTGGGACACTTGGATGGAGGGGGGGAGGTGATGATGCTGAGAGAGAGGGACACCTGTTGTATGACACCTTTGAATTGATAAAAGCAAAGTAATTATACCATCACCTGGAATAACTTCCTATGAAAATACTAAGAGACCAGCACGTCCCCTATCACTTCTTGCCAGTCTATTGGTCCTCTAAATTAAACACAGCAAACGTTTTGGTTCGTGTTACTCTTCTCCATGTGAGTAAATCCAATTTTTTGTTTTTCTCAATACAAGATTAACATGGATTTCCTTTTCACACACAAAAAAACAAAAACAAAGGACTTTCTTTACTTTCTAACCGCCTCTTTATAATGCATGAAAAGTTTTTTTTAATCACTCTGTGATTCATTCATACAAAGGGACATCTTTTTTTTCTTGATTAGAGATGTCATAATTTGCATTACTCACATTGACCTGTGTGATAGAAATTTATAGTTAGCTTTTATCCCTGACAAGATGCTCACAATACTTATTTATAAATTAACTAGTAATATCTTTTAAAAAGTAGCAATGTGTAGAACAATTTAAAGCAGAGACAAATCAGAAGAGAATTCCAGACAGTGTATTCTAACTCTTTCAAAGTGTGAAAATGTAGAATATTTCATAGAATGCAGTGCTCTCAAAACAAAATTCTTCCTTTATCTCATTTCGTTACATTGAGATAGTTCAATAGGCAGACAGGCAGATGATAACTTGGGTAGGTAGACAGATGGTAGGTAGACAGAACCATCAGTCTCCCCTGACCACACATTTGTTTTTGCTCTCCCTCATCTCTATTTTTCACCTGTTCCTTTTTTGCATATTTTTTCTAGCAACAGAAACTGTAACATAGTACTTATTTTTATTCCCTGTTTTTTATTGTTTATATAATTTTTCTCTTATCCTCAGGTTTATAACATGACTATTTTCCTTCAACTAGGAGATATACAAGGTGTGCACACTATATTTCACACAAAAACACTGCGTGTCAGAGAAAAGGTAATGTCTCTTGTATTCCTATGTAGACACTGAAGCATGAAGTACTTAGCATGAAGTCATAAATCCTAGGAGTGGAGACTGGAATCCCCTTTCCATGTGGAGCTTGGCAGGCAATGCGAACATGGCCTTCTTCGGTCTTGGAAATTCTGCCATTTCCTTGGTGGTATTTTCTCAGGACTGGTAACTTCTGGAGGGACGAAGTCTGCTTGGTTTTGGACAACTTACTCAACATATCTGACTACAGTTTCTCTTCTATAAAATGAGGGCAATATTGCCTTTCGCCGAGGTTTTCCTAGGGGTCACTTAGGCTAATCTATATGTAATAATTGGCACAGAGAAGGGCCCATTGTGAATGGTCATGTGGTAATTTCCTTTGATACAAATTATTTTCCATCTTTTAAAATTTGTTCAGCCCTTTGATAAATCTATTTACTGTGAGCAAACATAGCTCTGAGCTGTGGGGACACACAGCAGGTAGAAAAAAGAAAAAAAGAAGGAAAGAAAATCTCGTTCTTTGAAGTTTATGTTTGCAGTTCCTTTTTCTTCACATTTTGGATTTGTCCTTCCATCCGTGATTATCATCTCCAATCCTTTTTTCCTTACTAATTCTTAAAATTCTTCCTTGCCAAACAGGTTTAACAGTGATTCATAGAAGTTGTTATCCCTGGAGGGTGGGTGTTGTGTAGAAAATTCTGGAGGGAAATAGATCCAAACCACTTGACACATTCTTGCATCCCCTCTTACTACAGAATGCGTTCTTCTCCTTGGCACTCCCAGATCAGCAGAGCTCTGCATCTGGCCCGGCAAAAAGCTTCCCTGGTGAATCTCATTCAGATCTGTCTGGGTGCCTTGAACAAAGCTCGATACTATGGATATTCAAGTTCATGAAAGCTTAGAGACCATTGAAAGAACATAGATTTATTTTCCTTTGCCTTGTTTTCCACTCCAGTTTGCTGTGCTTGGTATGTATTGAGCTCAGGACAAAGACGTCTTAGAAAGATTTTGCAGTTTCATGGGGAAATAAAACTCTTTTCCCTTTACAAGTTGGCTCTAATGGATTCCATCTGCATAGTTAACAGGCTATCTACCATCTAGTTTTCCAAGGAGAGCTACAGGTTTCTCTTGAAACTTCGTAAAAGGCTACACGTTATGTACTAACATAAATGCTACCTGTGCCCGTAATTACTCCCAGGAGCTCTTTCTGCCGATAGCAAAGTAAATGCAGTCACTTTAAGAAAGGGAGGATTTCATGGTAGTATTTCATGAGGCTTCCGTGCCCTTATTGAACTCTGAAACCTCCTAACATCTGTGTTGTTATCCTTTCATGGAGTCTGAGCTGCAGAATGTGACTGTTGTTCTGGCCATGCCCACTGTATCCCACACCCGGCTCTCCGCGGATGCCACCTGTCGTAGCGCACAGCGATCTCGAGCGCACAGCGACCTCGACGGGGTTTGCTGGCAAAGCCCTGGGGTTTTCTCCTGCAGTATTAGTCTTTGTGCTTATCTGCACCAGCCACCTGGCCCTTACCAGCTTTCACAAAAAGCCAGGATGGGCCCTTCCTCCAAACAAGTCCCCCAGTCCCCTGAGAGACAGACGAAATGATGTCCTCTCACAGATGGTCTGCGGCGCGTACCTCAGTTGAATATATAATCGTGACAAGTCATCAAGGATTAACTGCAAGTTGCTAGAATCCACTTAAATTGTGACACAAACCTATGTTCTAAAAACGTAGAGCTGAAAAAGAGATTATTTCAGGATGACAACAATGTTGGCAACTATCCTCTCTTTAAAATGTGCATTTGACAATTGCATTTCATTTCATTGCAACATGTCTAAATAGCTCAAATGTGCAGATGCAATTGAAAATTATGGTTGTTCCATTACAAAAACATGAGTTTGCATGACTCTTCTTTCTTTAATACTAGTGACAGTGCTTAAGACTTTCATCAATGCTTACTCTAAGAACATTTTAACTGTTAAAGTACTTTAACTATGCTATACATACCTATATATGTTATGAGTTAGTATATATATTATATATCTATAATATATATAATTACACCACCCTGATTATATATATATATATATATATATATATAGTATCAGTATATAGACTACAGTATATAGTATATATATGGCTTTTCAAAGACAGAGTTGCAGCTACGATCTCAACACTATGTCATTTGATTTGATAGTTCAAGGAAGTTTTTGTTTGCTTTTGTTTTACTGAATGACGCATCAGCTATGCTGTGACAATTAGAAACATCAGCTCTTGGATTTGTGAAGTAGGGAAGGAAAACTCTTTCTTTCTTTTTTTTTTTTTTTTAAAGATTTTGTTTATTTGACAGAGAGAAACACAGCCAGAGAGGGAACACAAGCAGCGGGAGTGTGAGAGGGAGAAGCCGACTTCCCACCGAGCAGGGAGCCCGATGTGGGACTCAATCCCGGATCTCCAGGATCATAACCTGAGCCGAAGGCAGTCGCTCAACCAACTGAGCCACCCAGGCGCCCCAGGAAAACATTTTCTTGACCCATCTTAGGGCTCCTGGCTGGGTCTGACAAACTGGAAAAGACATCTTAACAGGAGGAAACCACACACATGTGTTTAATATGTCTTAAGTGACATGGGATCTTCACAGGGAATGGACCTGAGTATTTTTATGCTGGGTCTGACAGAGAGTGGGTAGTCGTGCAAAACTTGGATACAGGCCCAGGAACATTGGCACAAGTTTATCTGACTGGGAGAAACATAGTGAGACCTGTTTGTTTAGATTCTTTTCAGCATCCCTTGTCTTCAGAGACAAGGATGCCCCCAGTACTGATGGTACTGACGGGACATGTCTCACCAGAAGATTTTATGACCTGTTTCAAGAGAGAAGACTGGGGGGAGAGTAGAGTGACCTTCCTGCCTCTGCCATTTTCTCACTTTCCTTCAACTTAAAATAGTCTGTATTTCCTGGTGCCATTTTTGGGGGTACCGTTTTTTGACCCCAATTTTGGTATCTTCATTACCACCAATCACTCAAGAAATTTTAACCTAACTTTTCCTTCAAAGGGCTACCCTACTTATAACCATACTCACCAAATTCTTGTGTTGCTTTTTTTTAATTTCATTTTTTGCCAATATCTCTAACAATATTTTGTCTTCAGGTTGATTTACATGTGAATACTTTCTCAACATGAATTTTCACTCTGATTAGCATTTTAGTAAGTTAAAAACAATGAGCTATAAAAATTTCACTCTGTAATATTCTTTCCATATGATTATGATGGAATATATATGCTTCTGACAGTATGCTACAAGTCAGAATGAGGTCAAATGCGATTCAAGGTTGGATTAGTTGGTTTACATGAGTTCTCACTCTACTAGTACAAAGATTGGACTACTAGGCACAGGGAAGGTCTGCTCTCAGGGATGTGAACACTGTGCTTGGACTAGAATTAGGTGATGTATATTTTATTATTACTGCCTCACCTTGTGTTTTCTTAACTTTTACCACTGATTCTTCAGTGGAATGCTCCAACTACTTATTCCTCCTAAGAATGTTTTAGTTCTGCATTAAGGATTTCTCTCTTAATGCTTGCCTTTTAACTAGAAGAAACCAGTTGGTCTTGACTGACCAGAATTCTTCCTTTATTATTTTGGTAAAAGAATACTGGTTTTACTTTGGAGAATTACTTCTCACCTAGTCCTTAGGCCACTGGTTTCAAAACCTTGCTCTCTAGTTCCAGGGATAAGTATATTACCAAGGTTATTCTGTTCCCTAATAATTGTGACTGGTTAATACATCATAAATATGACCCAAACTAGGCAAAATCAGAATCAGTCTTAAGATTTTTTTTTTTTAATTGGAAATTCCTGGAAAAAAAGTTCATTTTTGGGGGGGGTTGCATTGAGAGGAGGGCAGAGATTTAGGATGTAAGAGTTTGTGATGATCATCTTTGCCACCATTATGGGAGGTCAGTTTGGAATCTGAGGCAGCACAGAAGCCAGAGAAACAGAGGTGCCGGCTTCTAATTGTCCGAGGCTCTGAATCCAGCCTGTGTTCCTTTCAACTACTTGTTATTTCAGTCAGTAGTCTCACTGTATTTTATGAACTATTTTGGCTTTGGACGTCTACACACAAGAAAGGCACGCTCATTATTCTGTCTTAGCATTCCTGAATTTGAGCTCTGATTGTCCCCCACCTTCCTCTACCCCCTCCATTTTGTCTGGAAAGAGAATTTCTATTAACAAAGAGATAATAGATACACGAGCATTGCGCTCATCAATTTTACCTGACTTTGCATTCTTCTGCCATCTAAACTCAACATTCAATTCTAGACATAAATTGTTTATGATGTTCACCATCCTGATAAATAAACACAAAGGATGGATCATTGAACTCAGTAACTTCAAAGACAGAAAATCAAGAGCACCAACATCATCAAACGCTCCTATTAAAATGCGGGCTCGGGCAGCAGCCCATAAATTGCATGGGTACTTCCACACTTACATTGGGATCTGAGCTAATTTGAATAAGGTACTTAGTAGCCACTTTTGCTCTTTTCATCATCCAACGTGTTCACACATTTGATGAGGCCCAAGATGGCATATGTATGAAGAGATATTCTTCATGTCAGTGAGGTTATTGATTGTGGGGGTAATTATCTATCTATCTCTCTATCTATCTATCTATCTAGAAATGTTCATCTCATCTGTTTTAAAACAGTTTTTCAAAGAGGCAGTGGTAAATAGGACTTCAAATAACTAGCAGGATAAACCCACAGGAAAATATGGTCAGTTGCTTACTTTGGTGATGTGTAAAGGATATTTTGAGAAAACAGATGAAGGGGTTGTTGCTTTGATAAATTGTATCGTATACTGCTTACTCCTTCATAAATTGCAATCAAAGCTTCCAAACCTTTAAAATATGGAAAAAGTGTTTATAAGTATATACTCATGAAACCTCCTGAGAGTAAATACAGGCAAGCTTTGCTGGATTTGAGGGGAGCATTTTTTTTCAGTAAATATATTATGCCCTGGAAGCTAAATATCTATTTTGCTAACTCCTGAGCTCAGTATAAATGTATTACCTTCTTTGCCCCACACATGTGAGGAAGACCACTCTTCCTTGCTCCACACATGTGAGGAAGATTATCCTCCCTTGTCCCATAGACCAAATGAAGAGTATTTCCTTCTAAAGCAGGAGCAGAGGAGAAGATACTTAGACACCCCCATCAGGCTGTTTCTGCTCAGGAATAGCAGTGAAAGGAACATGTGGCTACACAGAGGTACCAATAACGTCAACCAGTTCTCAACCCCAAAATTATGCAAGTGTAGGACAGATGAGAGAAACTCATAATCATAAGCCTATCCCCTGGAGTAAACTTTAGTATTTATCAAAAACTTGGTGGACTCGTGGGGCACCCAGGTGACTCCGTTAGTTAAGCATCTGCCTTCAGCTCAGATCATGATCTCAGGGTCCTGGGATCAAATCCCACATAGGACTCCTTGCAGTGGGGAGTCTGCTTCTCCCTCTCCCTCTGCCTCTATGTGTGTTGTCTCGCTCTCTCTCACTCACTCTTTCTTTCAAATACACAAATAAAATCTTTAAAGAAGTTGCTAGGTATTTTATGACATGGTGTTTGCATTATGGCTTAAAGGTTAATGCATATCTTTGATGGTCTGTTATCTTCTTCATTCATGGAGATGAAACAAAATGTCCTGCTAAGAGACTCATGATGCCCAGTGCTATTTCCAGGCATGACCTTGGTATTTTCTAACTTATAACAAAGAGAATGGGGACATACGTGGTTCAGGAATTTATGAAAATATCAAAAGCAAGGATGGAAATGGAAATTTCTGTAGGATTTATACATTTTATGGAAGTCCTTGATCTTTATTCTTTTACAGGCCATTTTAATGAAGCTAATTCATATTAATTACTATTAAATTGTTCATATTTTGAATATTGTATCCTGCTTTATTGCTACATGGAAAGAAAATTTTAAAAACACATTTTGCAACCCGAAGAAAAATTCAGGTATGTGCTTCAGTAGTGTTTGAATGGAGTTGAGCAGTCCTGGAAGTGATTTGCTTTAAGTTTCAAAGATCATATCCTTTTCTGTAAAGATGAAGACGGTAATAGCCTTCCAATGTCTTCTTAAAAATCTAGCTTGTCATATCAAGTGATTATTTTTCCAGTTTGTATAGAAGGGTGCTGATAAGAAGGACTATAGGAGGAGGGGAAGGAAAGGGAGGGCCAGGGGTAGGAGTCCACAAGGAAAGTCAGGGAGAGGAAGGGATGCCCACAGGCACACGCAGGGTAGATGGGAGGAGAGGAGGTCAGCAGGAGAGCAGAAATGACAGTGAAGAGGAAGCCAGCCCCAGAGGAGGCAAGGATAAAAGAACATCTAGGCACACCTCAGGAACCTTGGACAGATAAACTCATTTAGAGGACCAGTATAACCAGGAAAGGCTCTGGTGAAGAAAAAAAATGAAAAAGAAACTTACAGTATCTAATATTTACCCGATTAAAAAATTAAATACCAATATATTGCTTTATTGACAGGAGGCAATTCAAAAGCAAACCAAAAATTCAGTCTTTAGGTTTTTATTTGGATTTCCTCTGTGATGATACCATTCAGACTTCTCTACAGCCTGAATTGCTGAGTATTCTCATTGATCTGGTTCTGCTTCTTTTAAATGAAGGAGAAAAGCACCCACAGTTTAACTATAAAAGAAAGGTATTAATATCTGAAGATACTCAAAATGGAGAGATTTGGCATATTTATGCACTAAAAGATGTTAACCTGAGGAACTAATAGTTACAATTAATGGGCTATATAGTATGTAGTTTATAGTTTAAAATTTCAGTGAAGGGCACTGGGTGGCTTAGTTGGTGAAGCATCTGTCTTCAGTTCAGGTCATGAGCTCAGGGTCCTGGGATCGAGCCCTACATTGCGCTCCCTGCTCAGCGGGAAGCCTGCTTCTCTCTCTCTCACTCCCCTTGCATGTGTTTGCTCTCTCTGTATGTGTCTCTCTGTCAAATAAATAAATAAAATTTTAAAAAATTTCACTGAAGTTCATATCAAAGGCATATTCATGTGATTTTTTAATTTATTATGGAGATAGAGCAGGAGGAGGTGCAGAGGGACAGGGAGACAGAGAATCCCAAGGGGACTCCGTGTTGAGCACAGAGCCTGACACAGAGCTCCATCTCACAACTCTCTGACCACAACCTGAACTGAAGAGTCAGACACTTAACTGACTGTGCCACCCAGGCACCCCACATATTCATATTTTTATTTTTCATGTGTGTCCTCATCAATATTCTACTCAACTGCATTAGGCCTCCTTTGGTTGTAAGAATTAGAAAAGCAGGTCAAATAAGCTTAACCAATAAAGAATGCCACAGGGAGTTCTTCAAGCTTTGCTACATTCAGAGACGCAAACAGACTTCTTTTTGGATGTCTTTCTTTGGGTGTGTCCAGTCATGTGGGCTTTTATCTTCAGTCAGGATTTGTCCACACTGATACATATTAAGGCTACTTGATAACCCCATGCTTAAGCTCCTGACTGTATTTACTAAGGAAAGGAGGACCTCTCTCTTGTGGCACATATTACAAAAACTTGAGGGACTCCTCCCATTCATTGGTCCTATTTAGATTTCTTAGTTGTCACTGGTAGTAGTTATGACCCTGTGACTACTACAAAGAGGACAAGGGAAGTTGTTCCCTAGAGAAAAATCAATTCAAGGAAAAAAAACACAAGAGAGTGAGAGAAGGATGCTACCCCAGGGGAAACCAACAGGTGATCCATGCATCTTAATTATTGACACCCTAATATACACAGAAGTTTGTAGTAGAAACAATTTCAAATTGCCCCCCACCTAATATAATACAGCTATCCCACTGCAACTGAAATTGTCCCTGCCCAGAGGGAGACCATTCAGAGTTGTGTATTAGCTTCTTATGTCTCCCTTGTGTTATCTAAAGGACATTTTTGTTGTGTTTATTGAGACTCATGGTAAGTCTATTGAATGTGAGTTGCTTATTAAAGTCAATACTTACCAAAACATTCTTTGTCTTCAAACAAAAGAAAAGGAAGTGCAAATACTAAACTCATTAAAATGTTCTTCCCTCAGGACTTCCAGGTAGCGCAGTCAGTTAAGCATCTGCCTTTGGCTCAGGTGGTGATCCCAGGGTCCCATGATCGATCGAGTTAACCTTCAGGCTCCCTGTTCAACAGGGATTCTGCTTCTCCCTCTCCTTCTGTCCTTCCCCATTGCTCACCTGTCTTACTCTCTCTCTCAAATAAATAAATTAAAAAAGTAAAATATAATAAAATGTTCCTTCCTCCTATTTGTGAATTTTATGTTTTATTAGCATACATTTCACAATGCAAATATGAAAGAATAACTCAGAAACAAGTAGTTAACATGCTTACTATTTACTTACATATACAGTGGAAAAACCATCCGTTTATCAGATGGGTTGCACTGGAGTTCTGATTACAGATCCATCAAGTCCATTAAATTGTTTTGTTTTGTTTTTTCTTTCTAAGAAACCATTTGACCCATTAGGATATACATTTTTAGTTGTTTGTTTTACTTTCTTTCATCGATGTGTCCTCCACCTACAGCAGATAAATCAAATGGGAGAAGAAACCCACACAAATGTAGAGTCTAGCCTTGCAGTCAGGACCTTTTTTTGTATTTACTTTTTCAAAAAATGAGTATTGTTCATCTCCTATTATACACTCAACACTCCATTAGGATGAATGCCACTAAGTTATAAGGCAGCTTTTGTTCCAGCATTCATTGCTTTATGTAATAGGAGGAGAGCAAGCAACATTGAGTTAGCATCCTATGTTCACTGCACTGTAATAAACAAAGACTCCCATGCATTTATTATTATGACTATTATCCATGATAACCCAATGAGGAAAGCACTCTATTAACCTTATGAGCCAACAGATATATTCAGTTCATTCATATTAATTTTATGCAATAAGTTATCTAAGTTTTCTTATTTAAAAAGAAAAATATACAGCTGGATTTTTATGTATGGGGCTGTGTGTGTATGCATTCATAGTCCAACCACATGTTTACTAAGGTGTCAGTAAGACTGTAGTATCTTACCTTATTTATATCTTAATATCATATATCTTTGTCTTCCCTGGCTTTTCTATTCCTATTTCATTTTCTAAAACATGCCTGGGATTATAAGTAATTTTATTCTCCAACGATCAGACTTTGCACTAAGGTGTGACTGACTAATATTGTAGTTTGAATAAATGTGATTTATTTCACACTCTAGACAAAACCATATAAGATGTGTTTTCAAGAGAAGAATTATATTAATATTTCCTGTATACATGGTGCCACATGAGCGAATCAAGCCAGTATTGATATTGTTTTCTATCTTCTAATTTTTGAAATTTTCTTTTGATTTTGTTTTTGTTTACTTTTATTTTTTGACATTGCTTTCTATGTAAATCAAACCTGTACATGTGAACAAATGAGACAAATCATTTTACCTCAATATGCTTAAATTATTTAAAAGACTGTAGCTTGAATATGAGAAGAACATACATATGTGAATTGGCTATGTAATTCTTTCCTGGGAATTATTATGTGAACAGCAACATACTATAATTGTTATTTCCATCATTTTCATTCTTTATTTGAAGTAAAACACTTTGCAAAGAACAGAATATCCATATGGAATATGAATTGGAATTCATCTTTGAATTGGAATTTAAATCAAATTTGCAAATGTAATCTCTTAAAATTTGATGAATTGAAAATAGTTAGAAGATATAGGGGTGCCTGGGTGGCTCAGTTGGTTGGGTGACTGCCTTCGGCTCAGGTCATGATCCCGGAGACCCGGGATCGAGTCCCACATTGGGCTCCCTACTTGGTGGGAAGCCTGCTTCTCCCTCTCTCACATCCCCTGCTTGTGTTCCCTCTCTGGCTGTGTTTCTCTCTGTCAAAAAAATAAAATCTTAAAAAAAAAAAAAAAAGATATGCTATGTATCTGTGTCAAGATTTCTGACTCAGAATTTCTTTCATTGAGATATATTTCTGATTACCAAGAAAATATGTATGGGGCTGTGTGTGTATGCATTCATAGTCCAACCTTATGAGCCAACAGATATATTCAGTTCATTCATATTAATTTTATGCAATAAGTTATCTAAGTTTTCTTATTTAAAAAGAAAAATATACAGCTGGATTTTTATGTATGGGGCTGTGTGTGTTATAGATAAAATTATCCTTCAATGAAATTATTTGATGTGTATCATATTAATGGCATATATTGTTTTTGTCTACCAAGACTTAGCCAAGGATTTAATTTTGATTAAATTTTGAGCATCCATGGCTCAAATTTTATTTAGTTTTGATGTGATATGTATATTTTTAGTATACATTACAAGCCATGGAAAGAAAGAGTACAGCCATTCTTGGCCAAACAGTCCTTACCAAGAATAGCAGTAATGCATCCTTGGTTCAGTGTTTGTTGATTGCACCACTCGATTACCACTCTTACACCGGAGTTATACAAACAGTTGGAAATTTCCGGTGATTTTAACCTAAAAAAGGCAATCTAAAGAGTCTGTTTTAAAGAAGTTTGAATAGCAGTAAATGACCTGTTTTGCCACTGTGCTTAGCAGTAAAGATCTGGGTAGCAAATGTCAAGTATGACCAGATTGAGGGCAGAGAGCCAGGAAGCTATGGTGCCAAGGTCACATTTCTCTGCTCAGGGGCATGCTACCAGGTGAGACCATGTCAGCCTCTTAGTCTGAAATGTATTTGTTTATTGTTTCTTGATCATCAGAGAGCTTTTACATATACTATGATCCATCTTTAACATAGAGCAGTAGGAAGGAATAGCATTGCACAGTAGGAAGGAAAGACCCATCTTAAATTGTGGTTGAAGAGAAACTGAAGACAGGGATTAGGTGATGTGATAAGATCAAATAAGTAGTTGGCATGAGAATGTAATTCAATTAATTTTTTTAAATCCACACCTTTTTATTAATCCATTTGAACCAACACCCTCTGATGCCAGATAGATCTGTACAACCTGTATTCTCTATATTTGACATGGGTGGGGGATTTATATGTGGATAACCCCTTCCTTATCTGTATCTCTGATACATACTAGGCAATCCCTATATGGCTGCTGAGTGAAAAACTCATCTTTATCAGAGAATTGCATTGTGCATATATTTATGTGATTATGTGATGCATTTCTTAAGATTCTTCCTTCTTTTCCTCTATTCAGGTGTCTCCCTTGCTAATTTATTTGAACCCAGTGGTGGGCTGATTTCTAAACCCATGACCAACTTTCACCTTGTCTTATATGCTCAGACCATGAACCATCCTTCCTGATTTCTTTTTTGTAGACCGTTGATTACAAAAGATGATAGCTGGGAGAGTTTGAAAAAGTGTAAATCCCTTGTGGTGCTGATAAACCAGAAGGATATGAGTGCTTTCCTGTCAGTTGGCTACATGACATTTTCATTGCTTGCAAATCCTAAAGATACATTGACATTATTCTTTGTAGGCGCATAGAAGACATCAAAGAATATACCAGAATTAGCCAGTTCAGTGTATTTGTTCAGGGATTTATACACCCCATAAAGACAGTAAAGCAAGAAGGATTTATATGACACATAGGAAACATTGCTCTACTCTTCAAGATATTTAAGATGACATTAGCCTTACACAACTTCTGCAACAATTGTTAGTGCTTGTACATATTCCTGGCCATACAGATGTAGTTTGTGAAGCAAATTAAAAGCACTAGAGATGTCCTTTAATTTTTATTTATCTGGATAAATTATTTTTGCATAATATTTTGGAATAAAACAAGCTTTTTCTAGGAACTTTATTCATTATAGATTTTGAAACAGGACCATGAGACTTACTGATACAAGATACTGTTTTCTTTATACTACTAACTAGAAATGTCCTGTCCTAGCTTTCCTAACATATTGGTAAAGACTTCTAAACAAAATGTTTTACAACTAAATTATTACTAACTCAAGTTATTATGTTTGCAATGCTTCTGCTAATACTATGAGGATGATAAAGTTACAGAATAGTTCTGAATACTTTTCTTCTGGTTTATTATTAAGAATTAGTATTGTTCACCTTTTAGATTGTGAAAAGAAGCCCTGTAAATACTGTAAGTAAATTTAGTTTCTTTTTTTTTAAATTAGCATGTAATGTATTTTTTGTTTCATGGATCCAGGTCAGTGAATCATCAGTCTTACACAGTTCACAGTGTTTACCATAGCACACACCCTCCCCAGTGTCCATCCCCCAGCCACCCTATCCCTCCCCAACCTCAGCAACCCTCAGTTTGTTTCCTGAGATTAAGAGTCTCTTACAGTTTGTCTCCCTCCCTGGTCCCATCTTGTTTTATTTTTCCTTCCCTTCCTCCCCCATAAACCTGCCTCTCAAATTCTTCATATCAGAGAAATCATGTGGTAACGTGTCTTTCTCTGTTTGACTTATTTTGCTTAGTGTAATAACCTGTAGTTTCATTAATGTTGCAAATGGCAAGATTTCAGGGGTTTTGATGGCTGCATGGTATTCCATTGTATTTATGTCCCACATCTTTATCCATCTATTTGTTGATGGACATCTAGACTCTTTCTCTAGTTTGGCTTTTGTGGACATTGCTGCTATAAACATCCAGGTGCATGTGCCCCTTCGGATCATTACATTTATATCTTTAAGGTAAATACCCAGTAGTGTAGTTGCTGGGTTGTAGGGTAGCTCTATTTTCAACTTTCTGAGGAACCTCCATACTGTTTCCCAGAGTGGCTGCACCAGCTTGCATTCCCACCAACAGTGTAGGAGTGTTTCCTGAATCCGCTTTCTTGATAGAATATAGAAAGCTTTACAAAGGTCTTGAAGAGACTGGGGTCAGTCTGGATTTTGAAATCTTCTAAGTAGCAGATTGGCTATACCACTTCACTCCATTTGTCCAAGTGTTCTCTAAACAAAGCCCAAGTGTTGGGCTAGACTAGTTTTTAAGGTTCTAACTGGGTGTGGTATGATAGACTGCAAATTCCCCAACTCTCTCTTTGTGCTGGATACCCTTGGCTATTTGAAAATATCAGGGTATTATTGTCCATTATATGTTTAAGAGATACCATCTGTGCATATTTTATGAGCAGTTTTAAAAAGCACACCTGTTGGGGTAGCAGCAAGATATATCAGAACAATCATGGACTTAGAATTGCACAAACCTCATTATGAATTCTGGCCCTCTTACCAAGCAGGCAAAATTGTAACCACTTAAAGCCTCAAGTTTTACTTCTTTATTTAGCATAGTGGGGATAATTCTTACCAATAGGTGAACTACTCCCTGGAGTGTTTCTCTGTGGAATACTTCCTACTAATTCTGAATGATACATTGTATTTAGATACATTATTCTATCTAATGGGAATATAGTTTAATATTAATACAGTTTTCAAAAGTACTTAGAGTATTTAATAGAGACAGTATGCCCACTAAATGTTATTAACGCCCTTGTTATTATTTCAGGGTAATTTTGATGTGTATTTGTTTATATAAAGGCACAGATTTTCTTAACTGTTGCTGGCATTGCATGCAGAATGGTATTTCTAGACAAATACACACTAGATATATCCACTGTTATTAAAATTGAGAAATTATTATACTTTTCTTGTTGGTGATGATCTTTGAGTTAGGAATTTTGAATTTTAGGTATCATTAAGTTTGATGCTGGCAATTCTGAATCTTTTCTTATGTAAACTGACAAAAATTAGATATTATTGACTATGAAATAAAAATGAGCCTGTAATGCTGCTTTTACTGAACAAATTTCCTTATGTATTTGTACTTTATTCTGAATACAATAGTATGCAATTTGCATTAAGTACAGAAAAATAAGTTTATTACCAATTTAAAATAACATTAGATAGTAATTCATAACAAAGAATCTTTACGTTGCTTCCAAAAATGTTATTTTTTTAAAGATTATTTATTTATTTATTTATTTGTTTGTTTGTTTATTTATTTATTTATTTGACATAGAGAGATAGAGTAAGAGAGGAAATACAAGCAGAGGGAGTGGGAGAGGGAGAAGCAGTTTTCCTGTTGAACAGGGAGCCCCATGTGGGGCTTGATCCCACGACCCTGGGATCATGACCTGAAATGAAGGCAGACGCTTAATGGACTGAGCCACCCAGGCGCCCCCCAAAATATCATCTTTTGATATTTTTTTGATATAATTATCAAATTTATTTAAATTGAATTTAAAATTTAAAAATGTAATTTGATTTTTTTTTTTAAATGAGGGGCTCCTGGGCTCAGTGGGTAGAGCATGAGACTCTTGATTTCTGGGTTATAAGTTCAAGCCCCATGTAGAGTATAGA
The DNA here is from genome assembly GCA_004023965.1 of Spilogale gracilis. Lineage (NCBI taxonomy): Eukaryota > Metazoa > Chordata > Mammalia > Carnivora > Mephitidae > Spilogale > Spilogale gracilis. Next base: position 3,500 of record PITA01019357.1, on the reverse strand, counting down.
GATTGCTTAAAAAAATAAAATCTTTTTTTAAAAAAAATATTTTATTTATTTATTTATTTGACAGAGAGAAACACAGCTAGAGAGGGAACACAAGCAGGGAGACTGAGAGAGGGAGAAGCAGGCTTCCTGCCAAGCAGGGAGCCCGATATGGGACTTGATCCTGGTTCTCCAGGATCATGACCTGAGCCGAAAGCAGTCGCCCAGCCAACTGAGCCACCCAGGCGCCCCCCAAAAAATAAAATCTTAACAACAACAAAAAAAACTTTGAAGATGGATTATATAACACAGTGAAGTAAATTTTTTATGATTTTTATCCATAACCATGGAAATTAGTTCTTTATACTTTCACTACCAAGTCTTTGCCCTGTGTGACCCCCTTTTCATTGAGGACACTGTTTCCCACTGTTGGTTGACAAGAGTGTTTAAAGAGAGAAAGCATAGCTACAGTGTTTAGTTATTAACCTAAGTTTAACTTTTTGTTCATCCTGATTAACTTCTCAACTATATTTTAAATTACCCTCAAATAAAGGAAGACCAAAAAAGAGGAAGAAAAAGAAAGGGAGGGCACTGTATCTGTCTTGAGAATAGGAGTCTTAATAATGAGGTAATAATATCTATTTCTGATGGGACCACTAACACCCCACACTACACACACACACACACACACACACACACACACACACACACACACAACCTCCCTTTAATGGATGAGGAAACTGAGAGGTTAAGTTAGAGGGGGAAAAGATGCTGAAAGTAAGTAATCAAGGTAATGGCAACATCAAGATTTAAACTCCAGAGCCCGTACTCTTAACTCACTTCCTCAAGGAAAACAAAGCCCAGACAAGCACCCAGGTTTTTAAACTTCCAACTCTGCTACCAGACACTTAATTTTGTCAATTGCATTGACCTTTGTGATCTGTGCTTAAAAGTACAGTAAAACGGAATACTAAGCAAACACTTGGAGGGGAGCAATGGCTGATTTCTCTTTCTATCTAAGAACAGTGTATGGAGCCAATTTGAAGAACTTCCAAGGAAGTATAGCCATTAAAATGAGTAAGTGGAGTTCTGGATTGTAGAAAAAGAACTGGAAATGCTAACACAATATTTCAAATATAGATTATCTTCTTGTAATCAGGCCAATGAATTGAGTTTAGGATTCTTCTAATATGTTCCTTAGGGTGATCTTTTGTCATCATTTAGGATCCAGGGAACAGTTTCTTTAAAAGCAACTGGTTTATAATGTATTTCTTCTTAGCTCTGACTGTAACAGTTTCAGTAAACTAGCATCATTATGTACTGTGTGTTTTATACTGTCACCAAAATATTATATTTAATTTAAGTGTCTTACATAGGAAGTTAAGAGAGTAGGTCCCGGTGCACCTTTGCATATGGCGGAAGGAGTCTGGCCTTGAATTAGAAGGTTGCTCCTACTGACACAGCTAACTGGTCTTTCCTTCTCGGAGTGCTAGCAGGTGTATTACATCATCTTTGTGATCTCAGCCCAGGTATCCTTCCAAGACAGGAGCAGTTGCCAAGTGCTTTTTACTTTCTGGAAAATAATGGGTACAGAATAGTTCTCTTAAGGTATAGTAGTTCACAAAGAGACAAAAGGATTTATCACAACACAGAGGGAGAGAGTTCAAAGGAATGATATGGAGACAGACTCAAGGATAAGGGCTTGGGCCCAATGCATCTTATCCATCTAAACAGAAATACAGATGTTAAAAGGAATGAGAACAGCATCTCAGAGCCAAGTGCTCCATCTACTGAACCTTTTCCAGTCCTGTTCTCAAAACCTGCAAACACAGAAGATAATGTTTTTAGGGCACTCTGGAGGATGCTTGTGCCTGTTTATGATAGGCAGAGGTTTGGGGAACAACCTAAGGCCTTACCAAGCCCTGTTTGGAATCTTTCAAATGGTATCTGGGGCCATCTGGAACTCATTCTTAGTGCACCTTAGACTCAAGGAAACAAATCCTATAAGGTGTTCTGTTTTATCTTTATTACACTTTTGTTTAAATTATGTTTGCCTTTAAACTAAGGACCAAAAATACCCTGAAAATACATGGACTCTGGACTGTGTGACCTATAAGCCTTATTTAAAAAAATTTTTTTGTTGTTGTTGTTGTTAAATACTGTTTGGCACAGATTGTGCAAGATTTTGGGGAGACCAAGGTTAGAGGGAAGAAGAAGGACACTGCTCTTTTTAAAGACTCTACTCAGAGTGGGGAGTGTTGGTGGCCAACGGTGGTAGGAGAAGGGGTTTTGACATTCATTACCATAAAAAGAGCGGCTCATTATGGTTTTTAAAAAAATAAGATGAAGCTACTTTTTTAAACCATCAAGTTAACCCAGAGGAGTTTGTCTGGACTAAAAGACAGTAGTCAGCTCAACTATTTTTTTTTTTTTAATGTAACCACTGAGTGATTTTATCTTACAAAAATGTTATAGTCTTGTCAGGAAAGGGTTGTTCATGTAGTCTAGATTTAAAGTAAACTCCTCATTCTCTGAGTGGTTGTGTTTAGAAAGTGTATGATAAAAACATTACCATGTACCCTTCTCTGTGGCATGTTGAATTATTTGGAGATTTCTGGAAATGCATGTCAAGGGTGGCACAATGAACTACAATCTATTTAATTCTAAAATATGTGATTGATACTTTGTGGCCTGGAACCTTTCTCCTGATTTAGGGCTAAGAATCCCTAGGAACCAAAGTTTCAATGAAGAAGTTTAATGAATTCTTACGGAAAACAAGATAGACTGACTAGTTAACTGACTCATTCTGTAAGTCTTAGGGTGCCTAAAATTTAGCTGATATGGGAGCACCTGGGTGGCTCAATTGGTTAAGTGACTGCCTTTGGCTCAGGTCATGATCCCGGAGACCTGGGATCGAGTCCCACATTGGGCTCCCTGCTCGGTGGGAAGCCTGCTATCCCTCTCTCACTCCCCCTGCTTGTGTTCCCTCTCTCGCTGTGTTTCTCTTTGTCAAATAAATAAATGAAATCTTAAAAAATGTAGCTGACACTTCACAGAACTTTGTGTGGCAAAGTGTGTAGAAAGAGTTAGCAGAGCAGGCTTGAGACCACTACCCTTAGGAAGACTGGCTTGCAAGGGTGACCCCTGGGCCAGCATTTGGGAACTTGGATTTCTTGAAAACCTCCATTATTACTGATACATGGTGCATAAATCATTTGTGCATACAATGTATTTTTCGCTAAACACTTCTCTTCTCAGATTTTGGAGTGTTCATACACACTAGGTAGTGAATATTAAGTGTCTAATGAACTTATTTGATGACAGAACTTTCCACATGCTATTACAGCTCATTGCTGGAAGAATAACATGTATCTGTGTGACTCCAAAGGGAAAAGACCCTTGGAAGCTTGTACCTGGTTTCCTCTGAACTTTGCTCTATTTTCCCTTTGCTGATTTTTCTTTGTATCCTTTCACTGAAATAAATCATAGTTGCCATATATGCCTATATCCTGATTTCTGTGAGT